>OOIL02000547.1:545324-557602 GCA_900332095.2 Cuscuta campestris
TGGGACCCCCCCCCCCCAAAAAAAAAACCTAGTCCTAGCCCTAACGGAGTACCGTAGGGCCCCCCTGACTTGTTTATGTTTTATCTATGGGGATGGGTTCTCACAATCTCTTCACATGGAAGGAAGTTTATTAATATTCTTGCACCGCGTTTGGCAGAACCCTCGATACAACTTCTGGAGCAGGTCATTTACCAGGTGTGCCCCTGAAATGGAGAAACTCTTTGAGTCTGTTTCGAGGTCCTGTGGTGGGCCCAAGCCAGTAGATGATAGCATCGTGTCAGGCGGCTTAACAGACAACTTGCACTGATCTAACACCTTCCCCCCTTCCCGTAGTAGATGTACATGCATGTTGTTCCAGCCATTGGCACTAGTTGGAATGCAGATAAAGAAGGTATTTTATCTTTTCCTTCCATAAAACAAAAGGCTGTAACTTTAGAACGTGATGTTTCTTTTGATTGATTTTCTCTTTTTAGTTTCGAAATTTTGTCCACTGTAATTGCCATTTACTGAGCCTTCGGGTGAATTTGTATTTGTAGCAATGTTCCAGACGTTTTCACCAGTAAATGGAGAAGTTGTACATAGTACATGAGCTGGCAGTTTCTTTTTTATTACTTTTGCGTGCCCCATTCAGTGCAGTTAAAAATAGAGTGCGCATTGACTCTGAAATTCAAAGAGAAAAAAGACTAAATAGGAGTAAAAGTTGATTATATTCCAAAATAATATTTTCATGTTTTTTTATTTTTGAATCAGGAGTTAAAATGTGTTTACATTACCAAAAGGTATATAATAAAATTTTCAAGTGCAGTGTCATATTATCATAATGCAAACTTCTATTTGGAGAATAAAAACTTCGAGCTCTTATTTTGATATCATCTCTATGTCTTATTCTTATTTAGAGTGATTTCTTAAATTCAAAGTCGTCATTGATACTCCCTCCGTCCTGTTATATTCGTCCACTTTTTACTTTTGGAACTGTTCATCTAAGGATTTTGATTCATCAAATTCTCTCAATGTGTAAGCCTAAATATAGTCATGTGTGATCTTGTTTGATTTGTCTTAACATATAGATTATTAATACTCCCTCCGTCCGGAAATATTTTTCCCATTTTCCTTTTTGGTCCGTCTGAAAATATTCTTCCCATTTTCTTTTTTAGTACTCCGTATATTTTTAAGGTTAAATATCAATAATACCCTTCTATTTTATCACAAATCTACTTTTTTAGTACTTTTTTAATAATAAAAAGAGATTTAAAAGGTTATAGTATTTTTGGAGAATAAAAACTTCAAACTTTTATTTTGATATTATCTCTATGTCTTATTCTTATTTAGAAAGATTTCTTAAATTCAAAGTCGTCATGGATAGAATTTATTCAACTTAAGAAATTGAAATTGTGGATTGATACTTTTATGCAAAAAGGGAATAACACTAAAAAATCTTTATGAAATGATTTTGAGTAAAATTCTATAAAAGGTCTCCACATATCAAATACCAATTATTTAGTCATGAATTATTATATTACTACCTCCGTCCTGTTTTAAATCGTCTGTTTTGACTTTTGGACATATTTAAGGAAAAGAAAAAATAGGGTTGATTTTTCAAAATTGTCAGTACTTTTTAAGAGGTATGATGATGAATAAGAAGATAAAGTGGAAAAGAGTGACTTATTTTAGAGTTAGTTTAAGTATTTTACTCTTAAAAATTTACGAAAACAATTAACAGGCAACTTATTTTGGGACGGAGAAAAAAGGCAAACAAGCAATTTAAAATGGGACAGAGGTAGTATTTTTCATGAATGGTTCTCTGTTAACATTTCTGTTAAGAAGAATAAAATTGTAAATTCATACTTTTCTCTCTCCTCAATTAAGTTTCCTCTCTTCTTTCGTGCTCCTTCCCAAATGTGTTGTTGAATTTGAAGCTCTGAACCCAAAATCAAAAATTGTGGATTTGGAATTGAATTATATGAGTAGCTCTAAACTTTTCAGCTCCATGTTTTACATTCTATAATACCGGAAAAGGATTTGAAAATTACAAGCGATTAGAATTTTATGGGTTAAATCCTTTTTAGGCCAAAAAAAGAAACAAATCTTAAGGGCATTTGCAATGGATGCAAAATTAGCCGTGCTGCTCAACTTCCTAGGCGTGCTACGCCAGACGTCCATTGCAAGAGGAGAGCCACATTTTCAGCCCCGATGCACGGCCCAACTGCGGCGCTCGGTCGAGCTGAATTCCAGGTGTAAAATCATGGCGGTCGCCTGCTACAACTGTCTGCGCCGGCCCAAAGAAACTAATGTCACCTACTTATTTCAAACCAAAAGTAACATGATGAAGATAATTTTACCAAATATTATCAACCTTAATCAGGGTGCCTAGGAAGAGAACTAGTGCATAATATTCTTCTGTGCCGTGAAATGGCAAGAGGATACAATAATAGAAAGGGCATCACTCCCAAATGTCTAATGAAGCTTGGCCTTAGGCCTATGACTTCATAAGTTGGACGACTATTAGAGGGATCATGAAAGCAATGAAGTTCCCTGGTAAAATTTCCTATTAAAGGTATCAAACAAGGGGACCCTATATCTTCTTTGATTTTTACTTAAGTTATGGAGTATCTGAAAAGGGCTTTGAAGATATATGCAAACAACATCAATTTCCACTACCATCAAATGTGTAAATCACTCCAAATTATAAATTTAACCTTTGCTGATGATTTGATTGTTTAAAGCTGACAAGGGATCAATTAATATCATTCTTGTGTGCCTCAAACACATCAGAGTTGTAACAGGACTAGAAGTAAATCATTCCAAATCTCTAATGATAGTTGGAGGAATACAGGATCAGGAAGTTGATGAGTTGTTGAGTATGACTAAAATGGACCGAGGGGTACTACTTGTCAGATATTTAGGTGGCCCCATAACTGATGGTAAAATTAGTGATAGAATATGTGAAGCACTGGTAAGTAAACTCACAACAAAAATCATTGTATGGGAATCCAAAAACCTCTCATATACAGGAAGATATACGCTTATAAATTCAGTTCTATATGAGATTATTTTTTTTTGGTGCAGATTTTTTGTCATTCCAGCAAATGTTATGCACAACACCAAAAATTTTCTTTTGGTGTAACCTACGTTTTCCAAAGGTAAAAATCCCACTCCGTATAAACTAACAAACCGTCTCGGGTTATGGACCTGGCTTCACTGCCTTAGAGTTCTCACCAGTCACCGTCGTCCAAGCTACCAATGGAGGCGTCGTCGTCGTCGTTCTCCGGAGCTCGGAACCCCTTCCGTTCTGCCAAAATGAGCGTGCCCGGTTCCACCGCTCAAGGTACGTCTTACCATTACAATGCGCGCGCTTGATGGCGAATTTTGATTGTGATTTTAGCTGTTACTGGCAAATCCGCGCATTACATTCAATATAACGTTGCTTCTTTCTCGAAATTCAATTCAGCGATGGCAGAAGATTTCTCCGAGCCGTCTCAGGAATTCTCAGAGAATGAAGGCAAGTCAGAGGTAGGTTTACTAGGCGAAGGAAATTCATATTCGTTTGTATTTCAATTTGCTTCATGTGTGCCGGCGTAATGGACTTTACGATGAATAGGAAGTGAAGTTAATTTGTAAAGGAATTGAATCTGTGATCTCTTATCTTTTCTTCTGAAGAATATTTATGTACGGAGTTTCGTTGATGCTTGGTGCACAATCTTAATATCTCCTTGTGGCTTGTTATGCAGGTCTACATGGCATGTGTCATGCATGGTCATAGGTGAGTGTATCATTTCTCAGGAATTCATTCTACAAGTAAACTGTGAATGAAAATGTAACCATGTACGGAGTAATTACTTTGTCTCCAACTTTTCTTCATTGGAAAAAACATATTGCAACACTATCGATAATCACTGTCAGCTCTCCTCCATTTCCAATTTTAACTACAATGTTATAAGTCAAATGATTTCTATGTGGCAGTGTATAATTGTCCGACCTAGCAATTCTCGATTAATGTAATTTATATGCAGAATTGGAGTTTCCTATTATGACTCCGGCATACGACAACTCTTTGTAATGGAAATTTGGGAAGATGGGAGTAATTACTTTCCCTTGGTTGAAATGGGTATGAACTTAACTTCATTGGAAGCACTACCTTGCTTGCTCATAGGAATTTAAATGCTTTATGTCTAAATGTGTGATGAAAGATGACCTGCATGGCTGCACTAAACTGGCATGTTTTCCTGTATATAAGGACTGCTTTTCTCCAAAGTTTTGACTTTCATCATGAAACAGCTATGTACTAAAACAATCAGGACCTTCAGCAAGAATATCATGTTGGGGTCAGTGGCATGAAATTTATAGCTTCAGTTAATTGTTTCAAATCAATTATCATTATAAACTCATACATAAAATCACAGTGACAATTTTTTAGCCAGTTGTGCACCTTTTCTTAACCTTTTGAAGAAGGAATTATGGGATGCAATTTCAGACCTGCCATCATCATTGGTCTCTTCCACTAGCATGGAAAGTGTCAAGAGATGATGATGAGTTGAAATAGTTTCTATAGTCATTTCCTTTGGAAAACTTATATTGTAACATACTAACATCTACATAGACATCATGGAACATGATCTTACAACCTGTATGTATTGTTACGGAGTACATGTTGCAAATCATGGAATAGAACTGCAGGAAGTCACGTAACTGGTTTCCAAGGAAACCAGGGTGATTAACTTCCCAATGGGGATTTGGTTTCCAATTAGCTTTGAATGATTGCTAGATTAAATTTTGATTATATGTTCTTTTTAGAGGTTTGGTAGTTTGGATACGATACATTGATGACTCTACTCTCCCTCATATGAAATCTAAGAGCTTATTTTCACTAAAAACATCCAAGCAACTAAGCAAGGAATAAGAAAAAAAACAAGGAGACCTCCCTGAATTCACTCATAAACACCCAATTGCCTTTTTTTTTAAAAAATTCTAATCCAATATCGTGATACGGAGAGTCCCGGAACATAATCATTTCACTTGCAGCTTGTTATCTTTTCTGCATTTTTTAAAAAAATTGAGTTATTCTGAGTGTCTCTAATTCAGTAAAATACCAAGCCCAACCTGGAGTCATCTACACCAGCACAAAAACTGATGAGTCTTTCTTGGCGGCCTTACAGAGATGCGGTTAGTTGATTCCTATGTGAATGGCTAATCAAGTTCCACTTTTTGCGCACACAATATTTATTTGTTTAAGGTGCTACAGATGAAGCAAGTAGTGCTGCCTCTGTAAAGCTTGTAAAAAGTTCAATATTCAGCTATGAGCAAGCATGGCACAGGTACCAAGACATTGCCATATTGGTGCAAATATGCACTCGGCCACATGCGCCTGTGACTTTTGCTATTCTAATATACTTCTCTAGCAAATCTCTTTGATCATTGCAGACATTTGCAGTCACATGACTCACATGGTTCCAATCCAACCTCCTAGCATATGAAGAATATTATTAGTTCATTCAACAATGTATACACTACTTCAGAAAATCTGATCAAAGAATATCAAAACTAAAAGACAGATTTGATCATCTGAATTTACTTCACTCCACGCAATGCATGTATTCCCTCCACCCCACAAAGGTTTTCTCACTTTGACTTCACAGAACTTAAGAAAGTGTTGAAAAGTGAAAAATGTGTGGTTAAAATTTGTTTAGAAGAGAGAGAAATGTTATGAGGCACATATTCATTTCTTGGAAAGGAAAAGAGAAAAGTGGGAAGTTGATTTTGGGATGGAAAGAAATAGAAAGTGGGAAAAACCTTTGTTTGACAGAGGGAGTGTGTGTGACATTATTGAAATTTGTAGCTGAATGAAAAGGGGATTATACATATTTACAGGAGTACTAGCTTCAGATTATATGTTTCAGTGGATTAATTTCTCCTTTTGTTAGAGCTTCAGTTTCCCACATGAGAATATCTCTTTTTTGTTTCACAGATTGATGTACCTTCAGGTCACAGGAATGGATGATAGCTTAAATATAAAAGAGAGGATTGGCTTTGTGAGTAAATTGTTTGCATTCTTAATAGGCTTTTTTTATGTGCTTTCTGCTGTCACCTATGAACATGTAGTTGACTTTGTGGAGCAAGTAAAGTGCATTACTTATCTTTTTTTTACAATGACCTTTCAACATTCTTAAAAAACATCTCCAAGATAGATCATCATTCACTGGTGGACTGGTGGCTATGCATGTGAGCTGCCACTGCTGCGAATAATCTAGGCGGTGAACTGTGGCTCTCTGTTTGTCTGCTATAGTAGTGAGAATATATATTCTCATATCTCAACAGACATATAAGAAATGAACATGAATGAAGCAACATGCATGGCTAGGAAGCATGAATACCTCTGAAAATGGGAACATTGGGAAGTATGCGTGTCTGTCACTCCGAGGCAATGAGGACATGATGTTGACACATATGAGACACACCTAAAATGTACCCACTTTTTTCTATATCAGAACACATGACACAAAGGTATTTAAGAAATGAAGTCTTTTAAAACAACTCTAAGTTATTGGATTATGGTGCTAAACGCAAAACTCTAGGTCTATGAGATGTGGGTGTAGCCTTTGTTAGGGCGACGGAAGGAACAAAAGGGAGTATTGCAGTAATAATTTGTTACCGATAATATATGAAGACTGTATTCCTTGCTCCCCAAGGACTACTGGGAGTAGTATAAATAGAGGGTTTTTATTCATTAATAGTATCCATAATTTTGGAGTTAATGATGCGTGTCTTCGGCAAGGCCAACTGGCCAAGTACGCGACATTCCTTCACTGCCTAGAGAAGTTTTTTATCTTCATACCTTTTCATTCTTTTTTTTTTCTTTCTTTCAACCACACTTTTGACAATTTGGCATCAGAGCAATTTCTTTCCTAGTTCCCACCCCATTCATTTTTCTACCTAGTGCCAAGTGCCAACAAACAAAAAAAGCGATCAGTGTTGTCGTTGGAGTCTTTGTCTTTCTGACACCAACAATCCTCAATTCACCAGAACTAACTCTTTCTATCACAAAATTCATCAAGAGACCTCAAATGCTTGATTATTGCTTCCTGTTTTTTCTCGGATTGGGTATGGTTTTTTGTGTTTTGTCTAGCTTGGGTATTGCTTCCTATTATTTTCTTTTCCCTCATGATTTTTTTTGTTTTTTTTTCTTCTTTATGAGTGGATGTGTGCTAATACTGCTATCTTTCAGTTGGATAGTTATCAATATTATGTTTTCTTTTAAAAAGTTTTTTGACTTTATCTTTATTAAATGAATATAACATGAAAAAAATAGAAAAATGTATTCATTTATGGACAGCACATGTAGTTTAAATTTTTGGGTGTCCCGATTATGGGATGAAATAGATGAATTTGACTTACATGAGATATTCTAATTGGTACAACAAATTTAAACCTTAAAACATGACACATAACAAATGAGTTGTAAGTGTTGATACATTTTGAATCAATATTGGATGCAGTAATGGCCAAACAAGAGTGGCACGGTTGAGATATGATACCCAAAGTTGCATCTGCCTCCTCCTCTACCGCTTCTTCACACTTTTACCTTACCGTAAAATCCCTTTCCAATTTTCCAGCCAAAGCCGGCTCCTCAACTCTTCCCATCACCTCTGTTGCCGACACAAGCGCACAAAGTTATCAATAATATCTCTTTTAGTGCCATTGTATATAACAACGTTTGTATTTAGTTGACTAATCTATGTACTAAAAGTTGTACATCATCAAGTTCCTTGCATTTTTGACTAAGTATTTAGTTTAACTAAAGCAATCTGTTAGTTTGAATGAATTTTTTCTGCAAGTACAAATCACACTAACATTGAAGCTTTAGTTACTCGGTTCAACTGATTCAGTAAACCTTTGAATCAATGCCATCCAGTTTAAATGATGTAATTGAGTGAGTCCAATTACACTTTCCAATTCCAATGGGAGGAGATTGGAGTGGGTCTAGTTACCCGCTCAAATTACATCCTTTAATAATGTATCCACTAAATTCACAACTACACTCTGGGTTACCAAACATCGAAAAGCTGCATAATAATACACTGTCTCTGCCTAACAGTATGTGTAATTAGACACTAACACACTACTGTTATTACAGTGATATGTAATTACTACCCTAATAATTACATGACTTGTTACACTGGCATCGAAACACACCCTCTGGGTCTACTTCATGAAACTCAGCCCGCAAGCTATATAAGCAAATTTTTTATGTGATTATATTCCTTTGATCATATGCTTTATTGCTTTTAAAATATCAGGACAGTCTTCTTGCCGGTTGATAAATTTCTTAATTCCATGATTCCACCTCTATCTTTATTGTGTAGTGTATTTTGTTTGGTACTGGTTGAACCAATTAGCCCAAGACATTGTTATTTGAAATGAGATTCTGTTAGCATAATATGAGCTTATATGCACTCTCTCCCTTTTGACAACTGTAGCTGAGCTCTATGATGGACATTAGCAGTGACGTTCAAGTGCGTGCAAGTGGAGGGCTTCTTGCTATACTGGAAGATGAAAGGATAGTAGATACCCATGAACAACATGACTTTGAAAATACATCTATTGCTATTGACTCCATTAGTCAAATTTCTTTGTATCTTTTGCACGGGTTCAATGAAAAAACTAGTTGTTCTTTGCATTTTACATATCTTATGTGATGTACTATGTTATTAGGATGTGTTCCTTGACTATCATACATAGAAACAAATTTCTGAAACTTGATTCAGCTGCTCATGAAGCATTGCAAATATTCCAAATTGACAAACATCCTAGCCATATGGGGATCGGAAGAGCAAAAGAGGGGTAAACCTCAGTTTCTATGTTATGCTATATTTTTGCTTGCAGTGCATGCTGAATAAAATATTTTCTTTCAGGTTCTCTGTATTTGGAATGATGAATAAGGTAAGATGACTTTTGTTTGCAGTGATTTCATTCTTCTTGTTTCTGGAATGCTGGCTACATGAAGAAAACTTTACCTTTTTCCTATTTACTTTTTTCAGTGTGTTACACCATTAGGCAGACGTCTCTTGAGGTAATTTGTTGACAGTTTGCATCTGCTATATCTGTACTTTAGGTGTTGATGTTAAAAGGTTTATTTTTTTCAGGAGCTGGTTTCTGAGGCCCATACTGGATCTTGATGATTTAAATGGCCGGCTTGATGCTGTATTCCTTGCTTAGCTGAAAAATAATTTGGTTTTGCAACTGGTCCATCATATTGACTTCATAACTTGTAAGGCAGGATCACATTGACTTTGCTAGTTTTAGTGATATATTGTTGAAAAATGGACTCTTTGACCTTTTCAAACATTGTTTAATCTTTAATCAGTTTAATGATAATCTATGGGTGTCTATAAAACGTTGTCTTTAACTTGTTTTTCCTGCATTTTTCTTCGAAGTGCGAGTTTTCCTTAAATCAGTGCAGATATCATTCTTTTTGAATGCTAGAGAACTATCAATTTCCTTACGTGAAACATTAAAGTCGGTGAAAGATGTTCCTCGTATTCTCAAGGTTTGGCATATGTTGTTTTACAGTAATTTTGTCCTTTAATATTTGGTTTTATCCCATACAAACAGTTTGGAGCTTGTTGATGAATTGTTCATATTATTCATTATCTTGTACGTCATTTGGAGCAGTCATGTTATCTTATTTAGAATATACTCCGCAAAATTTAGTTCAACCTCACATGCGTATGTCCTATTCAGTGTTCCACTATCATTCGTGCTACAAGTACAATCATCTTCTTTAATGGTAACTTTTATGTGTTTGATAGATATTTTAATGTACTTATGTCTTTCTATCTCTCTCTCTCTCTCTCTCTCTCTCCTCTTTCCACTTCACTCCACCCGAAGAAATTCAACTCCCCAAGCTCTACATGCATGAATATGGACTGGGCTGCTTTTCTGAAGGTAGACCAATAATTTTCCTGATTGGCTTGAGCTGAGATGGTTATATAGGATTTTTTCATTCCACATAGTGCATTTTCAAGAACAGTTGCTATTTTTCTTCCAGAGCATTTGCTCACTCCTGCATATCTACAAAATCTTTGAAGTGGGCATTTCTGAAGATCTTCGAGATCAGCTGAAGTCATTGAACTTAGATATTGTCAAGAAGGTATTACCTCAAGTAATTTTTCTATACCTTCTTTAAGTCCTGTTTGGGGTGGTCGTGAATTGCCAGTTTTAGGTTTAATGATTTTAAAACTAAATGATATACATTATAGAATAAACTAAAATCACTCACCTTTATACTAATCATGTAAATTTTGAAACCTACCAACAGAGAACGGAATTTAATTTATTTATTTTTTGCTTAAAAAAAACTCAAAATCTGATTTTGAGTTTGAACTTTTCTGCAGGTTGGTGAGGAACTATCAAGTGATCTAGGTTTTGTTTGTGAACTGGTTAGCTTATTTTCTTTCACTCTTTTTGTTAATGCAGGGTACACCAATAACAACAACAACCTAGTTGAATCCCACAAGCGTCGGGTCTGGGGAGGGTATGTATGTTATATCACGTTAAGTCTTGTTATTAAAAAAATATCATAGGAGATGTGGATGATGCGGTGGATGTGTGGCCAATAGGATTTGGAATGAGGTTATTCAGAGGCGTGTAGGAATGGCACCAGCGGAGGATAAGCTGCCTGAGGCTAGGTTGAGATGGTTTGGTCATGTGAGGCGGCGTGCACCTGAGCCTCTGGTGCGGAGATGCGAGAGACTTATGGTAGTAGGTGGGTTTGAGGGAAGGGTAGACCTAGGAAGAATTTGAAGGAGGTGATTAGGCAAGATTTAGGACTTCTAGCTCTTACCAAGGATATGACCTTAGATAGGAAGTTAGGAACGTCTAGAGATCTAGGATTTGGGTAGTTGGATACTTGGATAGTTGTGTTGGATTGGGGTGGTAGTTTTGTCCTTGTCAGTTTGGCTTTGTAGGCTTGGGGTCTTTCTCTTTAATCTTTATATACCTGTTTGTGTGCCTTTTGTCTTTTTGCGCTTTCCTTCTCCTAAATTTACTCTTTGATACTTTTTCTTGTGTTATCTGCTTTCTATGTTTCTGAGATGGGGTCTCTTGGAAACAACCCCTCTACATTTAGTAGGGGTAAGGTTTGCATACACACACCCTCCCCAGATCCTACTTTTGTGGAGTATACTGGGTTGCTGTAATCCTACATTCCTTTTTTTTCTGTCACTGCAGTCATGGTTGTAGGATTGTAATGTTTTATATAACCAGACTTAACATGACATAAACATGTGTACAGAATGCTGATTAACAAGACTCAAATTAACACACACACACACACACATCTCAAGTACCATTTCTGAAGGCTAATACAATGCTTAAATAGAGATAAACGTGCCACAACACATCGGGCTAGTTTTTATGGTTTATAGGGACATGTTACACTTCTTCCTATACTTCAACTCTCCTTCTCAAGATGGAACACACTTCATATGATCCAAGATTGACAAAAAACATGAACTTGAACCTCGACACTGGCAATTGGAAACATGAAGTGGACTTGAACTTGAAACTGGAAACTAAAAACTGGAAACATATGAAGGAGCAATGCTTTTAAACTATGAAGGAGCATTGCTTTAGAAAATTGATTTGGAACTTAATCTAACGATTTGCAGCTGGAGTTTTACTTTATCTTGTAATGACCTTTTAATTACACTGTGGCTCTCATAACGTTTTTCTTGCTTTTACTTTTTCCTCTACCTGAAAGTTATGATTTATATGTTAGTAACTATATGCGTGTTTTATTATGTCTAAGAAAACTACATGTGTGTTTGCTATTGAATTATTGTGCAGGTGATTGGTGTCCTTGATGTAAATAGAAGTAAAGAGAAGGGTTATGAGACAATTGTGAAAGACGGCTTCTGTGATGAGGTGGAACTTTGTTAACTACACTACTGTTTAGTTGCCTTGTTTTGTTCATTTGGTTTACTCTGTTGAGTGTTGACAGTTGGATGAGCTGAGGCAAATATATGAAGGATTGCCCGACTTTCTGGATGAGGTCCTTGTTTTTTTTGTTTGCAGTTAATCCATTTGACAATAGGTATGTTGTATATCGATAGGAATTGATATAGAGTATGTCACAGGTTTCGTCAATGGAACGCGCAAGACTACCTCACATGATGGGAGATAAGGGTCTCCCTTGTATTGTCTATATGCATCAGATAGGTATTCCTACTATGCAAATGATTATTTTTCCTTTGCCCTTCTCTCTTTGTATAGCTGCTTAGTCC
>OOIL02000547.1:557742-577508 GCA_900332095.2 Cuscuta campestris
CTTAAGAAACCATATATTATATACAATATGCATGCCATCATAAGTATGGGGAAATTTTGTCTTTGGCCACCTATAAATTGGTATGAGCTGTCAAAATTAATAATCACCTGAATTGTATCAATCCCCTTCCCTTCCCAAAATTTTAAAGGAGATAGAAACTACATTGCATACAAGGTCTGCAGTTTTGTGACCATGCTGTTCTGTCATGATGGGCTGAGTTAAATATGTTTCTTTATTTTCATTGGAGTTTTTGTTTACACATCTGCTGATGATGTATTGGTACCAAATTTATACTTTAATGAGCCTTTTGATGCAATGCTTTTTTCTTCCTGATTAGTATTAGTTCTTGATAACTATGAAACTTTTATTTTGTTCACTTACAGGTTTCTTACTCTGCATTTTCAATGAAAAACTTGATGAAGAAATGCAAGAGAAACCTCCTGATTTTGAGTTTGCTGTATGCCAATTGGCCACTGTTTACTACTGATTACTTGCTGTGTTTAGATATAACACATTCTTATGTGCCAATGCTGTTGGTAAATTGTATAGTTTGTTGATGAGGATGGAGATAAGAAGAAGTTCTTTTACCGCACCTCGAAAACACGAGAGTTGGATACTCTTCTTGGAGATATATATCATAAAATCCTGGGTATGCATTAGTGGGAATCTGATACTGATTAACATTTCCAAATGGGGATCCCTATTTGCTTTAGATTTATAGAAATCTGTTGAATAACAATTTGTAGACTTTATTTCTTACCAAAAGAGCAATATTTTGTATGGTTTTACTTGCGCATGAGGTCAATGATGCATATTCTTGTATCTGTTCCATTTGACATAAAATATAAAGAATAATTCATAATTTTCAAATATCTTTTTCATTGCTCCCTATCTTTTGTTTTAACTTTATATTGTATTTAGATATGGAGAGAGCAATTACAAGGGACCTAGTGTCACATGTCCTGCAATTTGAAGTTCCCATCCACAATGCTGTTAATTTTGCTGCTGAGCTTGATTGGTGAGACTTCAATAATTGAATTTACTTCCTTAATTTCCTGACTGAAATACCAAGTTTTGCATTCAGTCTAATGTTCTGACATTATATTGCATTTTCTCTAGCCTCTTATCGTTAGCACTGGTTGCTTATCAAAACAATTATGTAAGGCCGACTTTGACTACAAAAAATTTTCTTGATATACATAATGGAAGGTGAGGTCTGTTCCATTGAATTTAAAAAGCTTTTTCATATTGCATACTGTAGCAGCAGCGTCAAATTTGTTTAGATCATTTGAATTCCTTATATGAGAAGCTATAAGGAATTTTTTTTAGACATCTTTTACAGGAAATGACAGTTGATACATTCATTCCGAATGATACAAAGATTTTGGATGAAGGTGGTAAATTATTTCTTCTTAGCCTGAGATATATTCATTAGAATTGTCCATTTTCAGTACACATCACTTGTGTTCCTGCTTGGTCATCCATTTTCCAGGAAGGGTTAATATTATCACAGGGCCTAACTATTCTGGTAAAAGCATCTATGTAAAGCAGGTGAGTGGTGTAGCTGTTTAATCTTCCTAGGGTGTATTGATGCCAAATCATATTCTAATAAGTTTAAATTTTTGTTAGGTTGCTTTAATAGTTTTTCTTTCCCACATTGGAAGTTTTGTACCGGCTGAGGCAGCCACAGTGGGTTTGACTGACAGGCACTGATTTATTTTCCCAAAGTGTATAAATTGTTTCATTTATTATATACCCCGGAATATCATGTATGCATAATATCAAAACCAAATAGCAACCTCTTCTCTAAAGTCTTAATACCAAATTATTGTTTTCACCGAGTAGGAAAACTAGTGAAGATTTTGAAGAATAGTTTTTTTTCTATCTCT
The DNA here is from genome assembly GCA_900332095.2 of Cuscuta campestris. NCBI lineage: Eukaryota > Viridiplantae > Streptophyta > Magnoliopsida > Solanales > Convolvulaceae > Cuscuta > Cuscuta campestris. The sequence goes on from OOIL02000547.1 coordinate 559,632, forward strand.
TTCATCAAGTGGCATTGATAAGTTGCAAGCTTTAAATGTTAGGATCTTTTGTGCAACGGGAAGCAAGTTTATGACTGCTGAACAGTCAACATTTATGATTGATCTGCATCAAGTGGGAATGATGTTAAGGTAAGCATACTAATATAATTTGAGGGACCAAGGATGGTTGGTGAAGAAGTTTTGAGTGCTGAATGATCTGTTTGAAAGAACCAAGCAAAGAAAACTGGCTTTGCATAAATTACTGGTTGAATGTTCAGAATGTGTAGAATGATGTTTAGATTATATTATGATGATGTCCAGGTTATTTTAACATGACCATCATAGTTGTAAATGCTTAAATAAATAAATAAAAATTGGTGTTAGTGTGTTACACAGTACTACAATCATTGACATGTTGTACCTACCAACATAGGTATGCCACAGCATACCTATTAATTTGCCTTTGTAAAATCTAAACATATTTTATGTGTACATAGCAGCCTATCTGATAACTTGCCTTTATATTGCATTTGCGCTTTATGTCATTCTTATGCATGCATATATGTGAACATCACTAGGCATGCAACACCCCGGTCTTTGTGCTTGCTGGATGAATTTGGCAAGGGCACTCTCACCGAAGGTTGCTTCTGGTAGCAGTATCCATCAATTTGCTATATGCTCCTTCAGTGTTGTACATAAAAAACTTATTTCTATCTGCAAATACTAAGCATTGGACTGGAACAACTCAACAATTTGGAGAACAATACTGCTCTTGGTTTTCTACTGTTAAGCATATGTATAACTTACCTTGTTTCTCATGTCAGATGGCATTGGTCTCCTCGGTGGAGTTATAAATCATTTTGTATCGTGTTATGACCTTCCAAAGGTCTGCTACTCCTTTCTTATGTTTTTCCACATTCCAATTACTGTCATGACTCATTCTTTTTCTTTAAAAAAATTACTGTCATGAGGGACTCATGACAAATGAAAGAAATACTCTCTCGGTTCCGTAATGAAGTTTACATGTTTTTTTTGTCCATCCCAAATTAAATTTTACACATCTCTCATTTCTTTCTTAGGGAAGGAATATGTAGCATTGTAGCTTATAACTTCTCTTTCTTCTACACACGTTTCATCCACACACTTTTTACTTTTCAACACTTCTCTTTAACTCTGTAAAGTCTCGTAAACTTCATTGCTAGACAAAGGGATTATTAGTTTCCACCGACTTTGACTGTATATATGCTCTTTTTCATCATTTGAATTTGTTCAATGATGGGAATGCCTTAGCTTAGTGGTTAGTTTGTTCCATCATGACCTCTAAATATAATTGGTATGCAAACACCTGGGGACACTGGACCATCCCAATGTCTAACACTTTGTAATACTCATCAGATCCACAACTGTTTATGGGTGGCTAAGCAGTCACTAGAATCTTTACTAGTCAAATAAATCACGAGTTTGGAAACACGTCTGATTTTTTCCAACTTTTTCTACACTCAATCTTGCCTTTTACAGTTGACGAGAGAATCTCATGATGCATCTCTTTAAAATATCTACCATCAGTCCTCACTCCTCACACATCTTAAATCGACATGTCCTATTTTACATTTTTATTTACATTGATAAGCTATAAAATGACACAGAGTATTGTAGACTATTATTATCCTTACCGGAAAGGCTTAACTCACAGCCTGTTCTTGCTCATATTATGTGCCAATTTCATGTCTTTGCCAAATAAGAGTCTTATCCAACCAGAAGCCTCGAATTGATTGCAGGTTCTTGTGTGTACTCACTTGACAGAGGTATTTGACAGTGGATGCTTATTGGAGGTAGGATGATGCTACAACTTGCGACATTAGATTTCAGTTTCTAGGCTGTAACCTGTAACTACATCTCAGGCCCTTTTCATGTCTTCTAAATTTCAGTCGAAAAGGATCAAATATTACACCATGAGTGTATTAAGTCAACAGAAAAGTTCTGCGGGTCTTGAAGATGTTGTATTTTTGTACAGGTATTCTAATTTTACTTTTCTATCAGATCCTATTAATGTACTCTATTAGTTGTATCATATTGATCATTCCTACATCACAGCTGTTAGTAACTTAGTATCATGCAATCTTTGATACACGCTGCACGATTTGATTAGACCCAATCTTCCAATGCTACCGATATGTGCTTGTATCGAAGATTGAGAAAAATTGTGTGATTCACGTATGCATCACATGATTTGGTTTAGGATTCCAACTATATAGACATATACTTGTATAAACAACAACAACAACAACAACCCAGTTAAATCCCACAAGAGTAGGGTCTGGGGAGCGTGTGTGTACGCAGACCTTGCCCCTACTCGAAAGTAGAGAGGCTGTTTCCAAAGAGACCCCCGGCTCAACATCGAAAGTTGCAGTGTTTGACTAACTGCTACTTCATTAATTAAAGAAGCGCAGATAGTTTAGAGATCCATTTTGATTTATTCCATCACACCCCAAAGCCAAAAATGGTGAAATTTTGACTCCATCGGAGATGATGGAAAAAGACATATACTTGTATCAGNGTAGGGTCTGGGGAGCGTGTGTGTACGCAGACCTTGCCCCTACTCGAAAGTAGAGAGGCTGTTTCCAAAGAGACCCCCGGCTCAACATCGAAAGTTGCAGTGTTTGACTAACTGCTACTTCATTAATTAAAGAAGCGCAGATAGTTTAGAGATCCATTTTGATTTATTCCATCACACCCCAAAGCCAAAAATGGTGAAATTTTGACTCCATCGGAGATGATGGAAAAAGACATATACTTGTATCAGAAATCGAAAAGAACTAGGTGTGTCTTTAAGTGGTTTATGATTGTATTTTGGAATTTGACATTAGCGGGCAAATTTAATTAGCAGAGTGCTATTTCATCAACGATACTCTGAAATTTGTGTACTTCTGAGTTTTTCAAACATTTTCTTCATGTTTTAAGTATGCATTTGTTATCTAGGATTTTTACTATAATGCTTTTGAATCGTACGGCATGAACCAATTTACAAATCAATATTCAAAAATTTGATCAGACGGTTCAGGATTTGTTTTGTATGATATTGGCAAGATAATCTATGTATGAAAATGACCTTCCATTCCTAATATCTGTAGGCTGGTTCCTGGACGGGCACCTCTCAGCTTTGGTATGTGTCAAAAGACTTTAAACATTTCGAGTATTAAGAGTGCATATTTGCTAGGGGTCTTAGTGTCTTACTGTGACTGATACAATTTCAATTTCATGTAGGATTACACTGTGCACTGCTTGCAGGTATTCCTAGAAAACTTTCCTTCATACAAACACACACCTCTTTTTCCTACTCCAGCTCCCCCAACTAGTCCGACTTTTCCTCCCCGACGATTTGAACTCTCTTAGCATCAATAGTTCAAAGTTTAAATTTACACCCGAACGCACTCAGATCCTTTAACAGCTTCACTAAAAGTTTAAATTATAATGTTATAAATTCAGGAATCCCCCAGGAAGTCGTGAAACGAGCAGCGGTCATTTTGGATGCTCTGAAGAATGACAGGCATGTTGAGCGGCTCTGCAGTGAGAATATATTGGTTCATGACCAGCTTTGTAAGGTAGTGATATACATTTTTTTATGACCAATTAATTTTATCATGCTTCCTACGTCCCAAAATGTTTTACAGTTAACGCAAAACGAAGTCAAATTTTAAGTTTAAAAAAAAAACTCATTTTATTTAAAGATTGATATAGAAAATAAAAATAAAATTTACATATTTAAAAACTACGTCAAAAGTTCTACAAAACAAGAGGTGACCGGAATAAAATTATTTTATCAAATAATCAATCAAAACGCACAAATAAACAAAAGTTTCCGTGACTTTTGAATAGTGAAGATTGAAGAGTATAATTCTTTTTGGAACGGAGGGAGTATAAAACTTCAAATCAAAATTATTTAAACAAAAAAAAACCATCAAACCAAACTTCAAACTTAAATGCAATGAAATGCAGGAAGCAGTGGAGAAGTTGTTAGCCTTTGATGTAATGAATGGAGGAGACATCCGCCCGTTCTTCGAAGACATTTTCCCTTCATAGTTCCAAGTGTGTGGCGCCTCCATTTCTCTCCCCCTTGTGTACAAAACTTGTGAACCATGAGAATGCATATTCGTTTAACTTTTAAGAGAATCTGGGTAAAGTTGGTTTAAGAGAGATCCTAATGTTTTCTTATGTGCTTCAGGTGTTTGTACGTATATAAAGCTTTGTTTGGCAAAGCGACCGGAAAGGTAAGTGATCAAGTTAATGCAAATTTTGTAGAAATGACATAAAAAGGAGATAAAAGTAGGGCAAGTCATGTCACTTCTATATATGAAAACTCACATGAGACCTGCACATTAATGGGTGGCTACTTGCATCTCTTAGCATTTTGTTTTTGCCTTAGCAATGGCACCCATAGAATCTTATGTTTGCCTTTCTTGTTATGGGAATTAATAGTTTAACACTATATTGCTTGTATGTACACTCCAAAAATTACTATTCATGTGGGATATTAATTTTGGATGGTAAATACTACCTCCGTCTCTGGGTATTCGTCTAGTTTTGACTTTTTTCAGTAAACCGTTTTCAATCTTTGAATTTTTATTAAATGAAATATATATTGTGTATTAATTAGATAAAATAATATTTTAAAAATACTTCATATAATAAATCTAATAAAATTATTTTTGTATCAATATCTAATATCATTTGTATTTAATTTGAGATCAAAGTTTACTAATTACTCAAAAGTGGACAAATACACCGAGGGACGGAGGGAGTATTAAAATATGAATTAACTTAGGTCTTGTTTAGGGAATGCGTCTTCGATTAGTTTTAAAAGCGCAAAAGCTAAACGTTGTCGTTAGGTAGTGTTTTTAAAACTCCAACCTTAACTTCTAACGTTGTTGCCCAAGATGCCTTTAGTGATTGCCGCCTAGAGTTGTCATCTTATTATTCGTTTTCTTGTGTGTCCACCATGAGTTAGACCAAGCGTAAGACTATGGGGTGTGGTGTGGGCAAACGGATTGGTGGGAGGCCGGCAGGCCGCCTAGGCACCAAGCGGCACCGCCTCCCCTCCGGTTTGGTAATTGGGAATTTCAGCTTGGCCGCCATGAATTTTCCAAACGGCTCGCTCTCTTCTTTCTCCCTCGCACTCTCCTTCCTCCCCCTCTCCCTGTTTGACATTCATCTGTGCCACACCGCGGCTTCCTTGGTGAGGTGAGGTGCTTACAAAGATAGTTTTTTTTTAGGGAGAAAGACCATAGTAGCACTAAAACATTGAAAATATAACAAAATAGGACTTTCATGTTTTTATTCCCGAAATGGGACTTACATTACCAAACATGGTTATATACATTACCAAAAAAGTATAGTAATGTGCACATGTACACTGCCACATTACCACAATGCAAAGTCACATTACTACAGTGTAAAGTCCTATTTCGGGAAAAAAAACATGAAAGTTTTATTTTGGTACTTTTCTCTATGTTTTAGTCCTATTTAAAATGATTTCTATTTTTTTTTTATTCAAAATTAGTTTTCTTGCATATTAATTTGGGTGCTCATTTAATTAATTGAATTTTTTACACTTAAATTTTTATAATATTTTTTAATTTCTTCTAATTTTTTTCAACATTTTTCTCTTTCTTCTAATTCTTTCAAATTTTTTCTAACATCTAACTTTAGAATTTCAATCCCAAAAAAAAGCATTTTGCTTTCACGTTTCTCCCTTCCATCATCTAGCACATGGCTTTAAACATGCAAGGGTACATAAATTGAAAACAATGAATTTGGATTTTTCATAATGATAGGGTCTTTTACCTAATTAATCAAAGTATAGATTTATCGATGACATTAACTTATAGATATAGAATTGTAAATGAAAAAAAAGGATGATCATTGTGAAAATATTGAAAGTATGTTTTTGAAATATATTTTCTCATATTTTTTTATTTTGCATTTTATCTTAAGCCATACCCTCCCTATTTTATTTTAAGTTGCTTGCTTATTTTTTTTCTTATCTAACTTATGCCGGTGAATTATTTTAGTCCTATTTAAATAGATTTTCTAAGTTCATTTAGAAATAACTTCAGTCAAATATTGAAAAAATAACAGACAACTTAAAATGAGACCTAAGGAGTACATCCCATAATAAAAGTACACTTATTTTTTACGGATTACATAATTAATTAAAAAATCATATGGAGTAACTTTCAGTATTCAAAATTAAAAGTGTCCTAACACCTGTCCCAAAATCTTTTGGCCTTAATCTGCAAATAGGAGGATCAGTTGAATTTTGCAGACGATTTAAGAACACCTGTGGTCTAACATCAAAAAAATAACTGTCCCAAACAGTTAATTAATCCAAAAAATATACGGACTACTCTATACTCAAATGTAGAGTTACTCCTGAAGTAAGCTCATCTAAAATAAATTTTTAAAAAAACTAGATCAAGTAAATACTTATCTTAATTATATGTTTACACAAATAAATCAGATAAATATCTATCTTAATACTCCGTAATAAGTAAAAAATTTACTAGGGGGAAATAAGAGTTTGCCTCTCATAAGTCAATAATAAAATAAAGTAAAACGAATAAGCTAAACACTGGCACGCAAGGTTGAGAACTTTATCACTAGTCACTACACACAAGGTTAGTTTTGCAATTTTAAAAAGGATGGTCTTTTTTGAGCTAATTATCAATCACTTTTGTCTCTAGAAAAAGTTCTTATTTCTTTTTTATCACGAAATTTAAAAAAAATAAAATAAAATAGTATAGTAGATTTATATAGAGGAGAGTGGAGTAATGTGATCTACTCATATTTTTCTTCTTCAAAATACAATGAGAACTTAGACAGTTGATATGGGAAAACAAAAAGATTTTTCGAATATTATACATTGAATAACATATTACTTCAGAGAGCACATATACAATACATTCGGATGTACAGTATTTTTTATACATCTGCATGAATGTTCATTTTCGAGTAATAGAATACTTATTACGGAGTATTGAATAACTGAATATTCATTTTCAAGCATAACTGGGTTTTACAAAAATTAGTATACAGTTACTCAAATATAAGTATTTATTTGCTCGAAAATGAGTATTCAGCTGCTCGTAAATGATTACTCTCTGCGGATGTACGAAAAACACCGTACAACCGGTTGTACGATATATATTGCGGACTTGACAATCTAAATTAAGTTTGCTTTACAACTTTGAGTGAAGAGTGTGGGAATCTTTTTTTTTTTTTGCTAATTCAGTTTGTCGAATGAGTAATTAAAAAAAATTAGAAATCCTGAAAGTTGGGATGCAAATTAAATAATGCAATTAAATGTTTGGGATCGCATGTTACATGTCCTCTCCCTCTGCTTTTATTGGGAGTTTTTTGTCAACCTCTTAATTAATTCTCTTTTGCCGTTTTGACAAAAAAAAAAACTAAATCCATTCCACTAATTGCCAGTCCCAATTTTCTTCTTTCTTCTATTCTTTTCAAAATCCCATTTTATAGTATGCACCCTCCAAAAAACAGTCTTCCCAATTTTATTATTTTCAGTTAGATTTTACCAATTTTTACTATACATTGTAAAAATTTTACTCATATTTATTACCAATTTTGATGTATCAAATTTTACTAATATTTATTTATTTATTTATATTCAATCCAAAAAACTTCTCTATTCATTTTTGAAATTTTTTTATAGCTCACTACCGTTTTCTCTCCACATCACTTTCAACTACAGAAGTTTAATTTTCTTAAAAATTTATACCAAATCAAATTATGAACTCTTTTTTTTGGATGGGAGAATAATTATTAATGATCAAAATGTTTTGACAATTGACCAAAAAAACTAAAAAAAAAAGTTTTTTTTTTAGGAATTGAGGGAGGAATATACTAGTCTTCATCCATTGCCACAAGAGGTATGAAGCTCCGCCCTGACCACCATTGGCTAGTGGTCCACAATACTCCATCATCCGTTCCATATCTTTTTTTTTAATTTCAACTTTTTACGGTCTTCAATTGGTATATGTTGACATATATTATAAAAATACAATATTTCAAAACAATGTTACGTTTCAAAATTAATCCATTGGCATCAAATTTACATCATAAATAATGTAATTTTTTCATAACTTGTTATCAAAGTTCAGAAAACATTGACCACCAAAATACGAAGTGCAAAAAAAGATATATGACGAAGTAAAAATTAATATAGAAAAAAATACCCAAGTATATAAAATTATTTTTTAGACATCCAAAATGAGATATTTTAAAGTTTATATATATATATATATATATATATATATATAGGGGGTGGTTCAAGTGAGAATGCACCTTGGTGAAAGAAATAAGAATAAAATCTAGCCTTTGGATCTGATGCATCGTGCGGCTCAGATTGCATCCTGCACTCAGATTTTGAGATAGTGCATTTTTAAAGGATTTTGGTGCATTTCGACATGATGCATTTTCAAACCATTTTGGTGCACCTAATTTTGATGGAATCCTGACCCTTAGATCTCTCAATCTAAAGCACCAGATTCATTCTTATTTCTTTCATAAGATTGCATTCTCACTTGAACCAAAATCTATATATATATATATATATATATATATATATAACACATGGCATGGAAGACAAATGCTTGCTTGTCACCTACTCCTTTTCTGTTCCCCTTTTTCTGCTCTTCTTCTCCAGATTAAAGAAAGCTGAGGGAAAAAGAAAGAAAAAGACACACTGATTTCATGAATGAATCACACAAAAAACCAGGCAACAATGGAAGATAATCACAGATGCAAGCTGTGTTCCAGAGAATTCTCCAATGGCAAGTCTCTCCGCGGCCACATGAGATCTCATGTCATGATCAATCTTCCCCCGGCCGAGACAGAGGATTCCATGGTTCTTCAAGACGACGGAGCAGAGGAGGAGCCGTCGCCTCCGCCGCCGCGCAGGTTCCGGCGATCCAAGCGGCGCCGCCTCACGAAACCCAGAGTTATTCCGAGCTTCCTAGCAATGGGTGCCGCCGGCGATTCGTCGCCGGTGAGCTCCTCCGTCACGGATTCTTCCCCTGAAGAAGACGGCGCCCACTGCCTGATTCTTCTGTCCAGAGACCACTGGACAAACCGAGGCGAAGGTGAAGGGCAAAAGGGGAAATTCAGATGCGAGAGTTGCGGGAGAGTGTTCAGATCATATCAAGCACTGGGAGGGCACAGAGCAAGCCACAACAAGAAGAAGAAGATGACGATGAAGGGCAAAATTGGGAATTCAGGTGATGATCAAGAAACGATTGAAGATACCCACGAGTGCCCTTTGTGTGGAAGGGTGTTTTCGTCAGGGCAGGCATTGGGTGGGCACAAGAGATCGCATTTCAGCGGCGGGGGTATTTTGGACATTTCAGCCTCTGCTACTTCTTCATCAACTGCCATGGATGTTGCTGAGGAGGACCAAAGGGTGCCAAGAACTTCTGCAGGAATCTTCATAGTGGATCTTAATCTTCCTGCCCCTCATGATGATGATGATGATGATGATGATGTTAGTAGGATTGATGGGATGTCTGCCATTTTAGATGCTTGTGTTCTTAGACCCCATTGAAGAAGAAGAAGAAGAATGATGAAGGGGATGAAGGCATTCATAAATTCATAGTGTGGGAATTGGGAGATTCAGATTTGATATTTTGAGGTATATGGGTTTTCTGTTTTTTTTATTTTAAATCTTGGGAAAATTTAGATGAACATGGAATCACATTTATAATTTCAATTACATACCCATGCTTTGGTGGTAAATTCTTCTTGAGTTTTTATTTTATTTTTTCCTTTTTTCAACTTTTAAAATAAATTTAGTTTCTAGGACTCCGAATTTCAGTTACCACATACTCTTTGGTTAAAGTTTGTAGAGACTCCACTTTTCAAATTTTGGTTAAAATTAGTGCAAGAGAGAAATACCTAAGAGCATCCAAAGTCCAAACCATGTCTCTTATATAGATTTACTATTTTTATATTATAACAAGTGAATAATATTATACTCCCTCCGTTCCACAAAACCTTTCCGGTTTTGACTTTGGGGAAATATAAGAAAAATGTAATTTTGGTTGACTTTCCAATTTTGCCCCTGATGTGATGGGAAAAAATAAGATGTGATAGTTTGGTTATTAGTGAAAAAGTATGATGTGATAGGTAGGGTATGAAAAAGTAGGGGTAAAAGTGGTTTTTTAATAGAAAGTGGAAGTGTTTTGTGGAAAGTAAAAAAACGAAAGAGAAAGGGTTTTGTGGAACGGAGGGAGTAGCAAACATTTTTTGTTTCATTTCCAATCATAATTTGTTATTTTCATTTTACTTTTTATGCAACTCGGGTCTGTTTGATTTGCTATTTTTATATTATGGAACAAAAATTTATTCGGGACAATCCAAAAGTAAAAATGAAAAATTATTTGGCAGGAATGGTGTATACTCCAAATTTCCAATTACCATACTATTATAGACTTATACTCTCTTTTTTCTGAAATAATAGTCCTTGTTTCTTTTTTGAAAAGTCAAAAAAATTAAAACCCTATTTCCATATTTGGAAAGGTTCTTATGGCTCATACTCTGTATGTTTTACTTCCTTCGTCCCAAAAAAATTATAACATTACGTTAAACGAAACAAATTTTTGAATTTTTTCAATCCATTTTATTTAAACATTGGTATTGAAAAAATAAAAATTACATGTTTAAAAACTACGTCAAAAGATCTACAAAATAAGATGTGACTAGAATGTTTTATTTTATCAAATAATCATTGGAAAAGAATAAATAAACAAAAATTTCCGTGATTTTTGAATAGTAAAGTGTGATAATCTTTTTAAGACGGAGGGAGTATCTTTTCTCTATTATATCACTTTCAAACATACGACCTTATTAATGTTAAATGTTTTGGCAAATCAAATGTAGACGATTACATATTATGTTGAGCCTGAAAAAATATTTAATAAAATTAAGATGAAAAAGAACAAATCCTAAATCATCTTTAATCACTACTATTTTAAAAAGTAGTGTTCACAAGAACCCCAAAAAGAAACTTTGAGATCTGAAATTTTGGTTAGCCACACAAGTGCTGAGTAAGGAGATTATTAATTAACTTGCTGATTTAATTTACTAAAAACGTGTGCATTGAATACATTTCTTTTTTTCTTTTTTCCAAATTCATGTGAGGGAAGAAAAAAGAAAAGGCGACAGATAGAAAGTTAGAAATTGGCTTGTTTGCACTTTGCACAAAATGAATAATAATGTCTCTTTGCTTTGCCATGACTCATGCAGGTGCCGTGATACAATAAATATATTGGTTTGAAAACACGGAAAAATACTAAAATATGAGTGAAACATTAAAAAATAAAAATATATTCCCCCATTCCATAAAACTTTTCCCTTTTGTTTTTTTCCAATTCCCTAAAACACCCTCACTTTATATCAAAAAGCTACTTTTACCCCTACTTTTTTATACTCTATCTATCACATTATACTTTTTTACTAATATCTAAATTATCATATCTTACTTTTACCCATCACATCAGGGGCAAAATTGGAAGGTCAACCAAAACTACTCTTTTCTTATTTTGCTCCAAAGTCAAAATAGGAAGTGTTTAAAGGGAACGGAGGGAGTATTAAAATATGGCTTCTTTGTTTTTATTCCCGAAATAAGAATTAATAAAATGCATTTAAATTACCAAACATGGTCAGGTACATTACCAAAAAGTATAGTAATTTAATGTGCATCTGTACAGTGCCACATTACAGCCACGTTACCACAATACGAAGTCTTATTTCGAGAATTATAACATGGAACTCCTATTTTTGTACTTTTTCTATGTTTTAGTCTTATTTAGGGTGATTTCTATTGAAAACATACAGAGTAGACGAGTAGTATTTAATTAACATGACAAGAATATTTTATAGACACATGGGTATTCGAAGTGGTGTACCTCATTTGTACATTAATGGATTTACAGACACACTCGGATACTCAATGTCAATGCATACACAAACATTGAATGTTTGTAAATCCTTTAGTGTACAAATGAGGTACACCACTTGGGGTACCTTTAGCATTTTCCATCTACCATACATTACAAATATTGACTATATTTACTACTCCCTCCGTCCCCTTGTATTTGTCCACATTTGACTTTTAGAACTGTTCATCTTAGCACTTTGACTCATCAAATTCTCTCAATATGTAAGTCTAAATATAGTCATGTGTGATCTTGTTTGATTTGTCTTAACATATAGATTATTAATATATAATTTTTATAATTTTTTAATATACAAATTACAAGATAAAATGGATTAAAGAAGTGCATTGGATGGTGTGTAAAAATGAAAGTGGACAAATACAGGGGGACGGAGGGAGTACTAAAATTATTTTCTAAGAGTCAAGGAAGAGAAGCGATGATGACATTGTGACAGTGATAGTGTGACAATTACAGTGTGACAATGTGACGAGTGTAACACTGTAATAATGCCAGTATGAACTCTTATTTCGATCTGAAAGACTCAGAACTCTTATTTAATATTTTTCATAGTTTTTTACTTTTATATAAAAAGTTCTTCTTTTAAAAATATGAATTTTACTCTGTGAATAAGAAATTGTAATCAAATTTGGGACGGAAGAAACACGTCAATATTGTACCATCTTGATATGACTTATGAGTAGAAGGGTACAAGGTTATTCTAAATTTTTGCTCTCATCAGCTTTTTATCCAAATTAGATATGTAACACCTATGTGATGGAGCAAGTCTAATGACTTCACTATGAGATCAACTTCTTTGATTTGCATGGTGAATATGAAAGTCTAAGTATCCATTCTTTTTAACATTTTTTTACTTATTACATATTTTCATTAAAATCAGATTAGAAAGATTCAAATCAAATTAGATAAAAATAGTTTTAACTTTAGTTAGATACCAATACAAAGGAAAAATTACCCAAAATAATCCCAACTTTACCCGGTCTTTTAAAAATAATCCCAGCTTTCACTGTGATGCATTATAATTCCAACTTTACTGAAATTTGCCAGTTTTGGGTCGCCGTTAAGTTTCTAACGGAGGTTTAACGGAAATGCCCGTTTTAGGCAACAAAATGAAAGTTGGGATTATTTTTGATGAATTTTCATTTTTTTTTATTTTTTTAAAATTTTTCATTTAAATTTTTTAAATTACTTTCTACCTCCACCATCATTTCTTTTTCCTTTTTTAAAGATTAGTCTTAGTTTAAAAAATAAAAATAATAGATATAAAAATGAAAAAATAAGAAACGTAACTAAAATGATTCAAAAATACGTAGTAATAAAATAAATAAGGTAATCAATGGAAACTAACTTGAAATTGGTAAAAGTAAAATAAAAAATACACGGGTGGGTTTTAATATTTTACGCATTATACAAAGTATTAACATATCACTTCTTATTTTTTAGAAAAAATTATCTACAATAATTCTAACTTTACCGGACGGCTTGTTCTTTTAAAAAATAAGTAGTACATTAAGACTCCATATAGCGTGTAAAATGTTAAAACCCACCCCTCCGTATATATTTATTTTATTTCTTACCAGTTTCTGTTTAATTTCTATTGATTACATTATTTATTTGATTAATTTTGTATGGTTTTAGTTATTTTTCTCATTTTTATTATTTTTTTATATCTATTTTTTTTCTAAGGTGAGAATAATATTTAAAAAAAAGAAAAAGAAATGGAGGTTGAAAGTAATTCAAAAAATTTAAATAAAAAATTCAAAAAAAATAAAAAACAAAAATTCATCAAAAATAATCCCAACTTTCATTTTGTTGCCTAAAATGGGCATTTCCGTTAACCCTCCGTTAGAAACTTAACGGCGACCCAAAACTGACAAATTTCAATAAAGTTGGGATTATTTGCATCACAGTGAAAGGTGGGATTATTTTTGAAAGACCGGGTAAAGTTGGGATTATTTTGGGTAATTTTTCCAAATACAAATCATATTAGACTAAAAAATACATATTAGATCTATAAGATTTAGATCAAATCACATTGAGTAAAAACTTCCACATTGCTGCTCTTAGGAAACGATCTTTTGATCCCAGACTTAACAATTCTCTCTCAAGACCCTTTAAACTGCCTGCGGACATATTAATATGTTATAATTGGCTACAAGCAAAGCAAATGACGGGCAATGAGAATCCCAAAAAATAAAAAAATCAATTCTTAATGTATAAAATATTCAAAACATTACAAATAAAATGTATTTCTCAAACTTGGGGTTCCCCAAGGCCCAATCATACTCCTCTTTTATTCAAAAAGGCTTGGTGTACTAAGTAATACCGATTTTGACACAAATAATAGATTTTGGGGAGAGTGATCACTACTAAAAAAATTGCAAACAGAGGGAGACAAGTTCCCCTCTAATTGTACAGAATCCGCCTCTAATTAAGATTTAGCGGGGAAATAGAGGCGGAATCCCTTTTGCCGCTAAACACGCTGCTGCTATTTTTAGGGGCGGAATATTCCGCCTCTAAATTAGAGGCGAAATTTTCGGCCGCTAAATTAGAAGGGGATTTTTCCGACTCTATAATAGAGGGGGACTTCTCCGCCGCTACATATCTGCTGCATTAGAGGGGGGAAACTCCGCCTCTAATTTTTTAAAAAAAAAAAATATTATATTCCAAATACTATATACAAACAACATAGGGAAATCCAAATATAATATTCAAACATTATACAATATCATAATTTCAAGAAGTCATGTACAATATCAAAGAATAAGTTCCAAAATCCATAAAATGAATTACCAAGTCTAATAAAAAGTCATAAGCCTTGAATGTCACTTGATTTCTATTCCTTTGCCTTGAAGAAGATGATCTCTTTGTTTCTTCTAGAATATGATCTTTATATTCTTATATTAGTATTTAACCCGTGCAACGCACGGGGTTTAGCAATTTTTTTGTCAATTCTAAATTTTTTAAGGTTTTATTCTTTTGGATTATAGTTCTTAGGATATGTTTGGTTAAGAGAATAATATTTTTACAAAAAAAAATCCAATAATTTGTTATGTTACATTGCATATATGCAACGTAAATAAAAAATTATTAGATTTTTTTGTAAAAATATTTTTCTCATAGAGGAAAAAATGACTATCAGTTGTTTTAGATTAAAGTTCATTTTCCTACTCAATCTTCGAGTACTCTAATTCCTCAAGTTCATTTCCCCCACCCACCCTCTTAAAAAATAAAAAATTAATACTATATTAATAATGATTACTTGAAAAGCAGAAGATAAAAAGTGTCTTTATTGGTTGCTAAGAGTATATTTAGTGGCAAGTTCACAAGGGAGTTCGTAGCTAATATACAGATGTTTCACAAAGCAATTCCTTGGAAAATTGAAGCAGCACCCACATGTGTTCCAAATAAGTTCTACATCACCTTTTTTTAGGTGAAGCAACTCCATTAAAACCTGTCACTAAATATGCTCAAAAACGTAAATATGCATGGAGAAAAATTTGAAAAAAAAATTAAAATATTATTTTTTAACAATATTTTTAGTAGGAAAAGAAAAATTGATAAGGGAACAAAAGGACATGCTCATAAAGCATATAGATTATCATAAAATTAGTGATAATTGGCTTTGTTGGATTAGTTTTAACAATGCAGATGAAGATATTAACTACCTGTTATACATATGTGCTTGTGGAAAAAGCCTATATTGGAGTATATTTGACCGGCTTGACCATGAATGAAAAACTACTGATTTTCAAGATATAAACGTGAAGCTAATAAGCACTCATGAGAGCAAAAAGAGAAATTCTTATTACAATAAACAAGGTTTCAAAACATTATATGCAAAGTACACTAAGTAGAAAACGAAAGTCCGACATTGATACATTGATACTCCAGACTCCAGTTGAACAAATAATGAGTTCACTGACTTCAATCCAATCCTTGTACTAATCAGCTTCACAATCATGAATGTACATTGAGTTCATTTAATGCATAGAAATGCTACGTAGCAGTCTTTCCTCAGTCCCCCATCCTCCAAAGAGACCAAACTTTTGATTCCTAAAAACAAAAAATGATCAAATGATTCAATTTTGAGGTCTTGACTAAAACACTCCAATGAATATCTAGTTAATACCTACATGAACAACTTTGATTTTTTTTCTTTTTTAGCTTAGTAAATCTGAGTTGTTCTCCTTTTGGTTTCTCTATGAATCCAATTATCCTCTTTCGTCATTCTTCATGAGGTGTTGGAAAAAGCATTTCATTAACAATACCATAACCAATAGGAAACAAATCTGCATGAAGATTCACATAACGAACCTGTTTTGGTGTTGGATTTACAACTTAGTTGGCTTTAGTTGATGTTGTTTGATCTGCACTGGTTAAGCTCTAGGTGGCTATCGGTGACTGTTGCACTGTCGCTGCACACCACCAGATTATATGAAGTTATTATAATTATAATACAAATTGATTAAATTACTTTTTTTAAGTAAAAATTAAAGTAATGTAAAATCCAAAAAGTACTTGGTTGTGTTTAACTCAAAAGGTAAAAGAATGGTGAACTGAAATATGATACGAACATGAAAATAACACAACTACTTGAACCTAGTGATATACGGAGTACTTTTTGTTAATATACAATTGTACACAGTGTCAAACCCCCCACCCATTAGATATCTTTTGTGTAACACTAAAGAGTGAGTTTGGTATTTAGGGAACTTATTCTCACTACGACGGTAAAGAAGAGGATTCATTTCCTTCTGTTGTTTCAATTGCTTCTTTCTTCAAGATCAGGTATCATATGATGAATTTCTTGAAGATTTTTTTCAACTAATGGCAGAGAAAAACTGAATTTGTGAGCTAAATAATTTGCATTTGAGGGCTAATTGTTTAGTTCTCCATATTTCACGCAGAACACATTATAATGAACTAAGCTTTTAAAAAAATCTTAAAAGTATAAATTCCAACTTAGTTTTGTACCTTGTCTCTCGATTCCAAGTGGAGCTCAATTTGTTCTATATTTTTGGTTCTAGCCTGAAGCAAGAAGACATGAACAAACTTGTTCATGTCAACAAATAGTTAGATGCATCAAGGATGAACTTGAACACGGAAGTGAAAAGATAATCTATAACCTTCCATTGGCTTCTTAATGGGGGTATTTGTCTCAGTGTATATAAAGTCATTGAAACAATTTGCACGGACCTTGACACCTAGATAATGAATGCCGCTGCATCGCTGGATTTGTAATGATGTCCCTGGAATGTATGTTTTGATGTCGATTAGTGCCGGAGAATGTTGGCCTGACCTCACCTTCTTCCGCTGCTGCACCCGTCTGCTTTGAGAGAAATAATGACAGATCTAAAGTATAGAAACAGTGTGTTTTTATTGTGGAACTGCTGTCCAGAACAATGTGCCCATACATATAAATAGAGGACTAAACAACACAACCATTACAAATAGACACAACAGTTTCTAACCAACACATCTGTTGGAAACTGTCATAAAACTGCCTGTAACTAGTAACTGCCTAACTGTCTACCTTTTTTTTTTTACTTATTTATTTTTAAACTTAAACTATATTCTGGACTGGAATTAACCAACATTCACCCCCTTGATTCCAGTCCTCATTCCTGCCAAATCTTCAATGCCCATCAGTTGCCTCATCTCGATAAACTTGACCCTTGGTAATGCTTTAGTCAAGATATCAGCTTTCTGCTCGTCACCACTTACATGCTCAATCCTGACCAGCTCTTTCTCAACACATTCACGAATGAAATGATATCGAGTGTCAATATGCTTACTTCTCCCATGGAACACTGGATTCTTCATTAACATGATTGCAGCCTTGTTATCAACGTAAATTGTTATGGGTTCT
>OOIL02000547.1:581785-650623 GCA_900332095.2 Cuscuta campestris
ATCTTGACGTCCACCTCCGTCGCATCCGGTGGTTCTATGGCATCCCAAATTCCTTGGGCATCCATAAACGACTGCATCTTGATAGCCCAAGATGTATAATTTGTTGTAGTGAGTACAGGACATTGGTACGTTGTCGAGCCTCCATCTCGAACTGGGGTAACAGCAACAACATCGTTTGTTTTCTTAGTATTGATGGCCTCCATCACAGACTATTGTTTTTCAGGCGTATTGCAAGACAACTACTGATCACAGATCTGTGTTTGATTTTTTCTTAACCAGGGCTCTGATACCAATTGAGAGAAATAATGACAGATCTAAAGTATAGAAACAGTGTGTTTTTATTGTGGAACTGCTGTCCAGAACAATGTGCCCATACATATAAATAGAGGACTAAACAACACAACCATTACAAATAGACACAACAGTTTCTAACCAACACATCTGTTGGAAACTGTCATAAAACTGTCTGTAACTAGTAACTGCCTAACTGCCTGACTGTCTACCTTTTTTTTTTTTACTTATTTATTTTTAAGCCTATCGGCCAAATTTACTCTAAGTCTCCAATATGTAATTTGGAATAATCCTGGATCTTTTACCTGTAAAAGGGATGTTCTTTCCTTCCGTGAAGATCTAACGCACGAGGAATCAGAGTTGAATCATCCGTAGTTTCCTTGCAGGTTTTCTTTCCTTGTAAAATCGATTCCCAGTCCTCGCGAGAGAGCAGAAGAATCGGTTCTGGGATCCAGGACGGAGGTAGCGGTTTCCTCTCTTGAGCAGCCGCGTGGACACATGACGTGTAATCAAATTAGAGCCCTTAAGCTGCCACATGTCAAAATTCTAAGCAATCAACTCTCAAATTTTATATTAAAGGATTAAAGAAGAATATGAATTGAATATCCATGATACAATGAAGGAGGAATAAGAATTAAATATGAATTTAAGAAACAAACCAATCTACAAACATGATGACTTCAAAACATTTAGTTTACCTTAACCTTGAAAGGATACGTCTTGCGAAGCAGGGGTTCGTCAAGCTCTTTTTGATTGCCAAAACTTCCATGGTGAGATTTGAAAAAAAATACATGAGTATACAAATAAGACAAACAATGTATTCAAAATAAAAGAGGCCTAGCCATGTCAAGGGTTTAAACAATTTTCTTTTAACTGGATTTTTTTTATTCCAAATGAAATATGTAGTGGCAAATTGGGATATTGGCGGTCTCAAAGAATGCAAATGACTAATAATGATACCAATGTCAACTAATCACTTGAGTATATGGATTGTCACTCTGTGTCACTTCACTGTTGTGATAATGCAATTATCAATATGATCACAGTTAGTATTGTAATGTGATCTGCAAACCAGTTGCCAAATTGGCAGATAGAATGTTTTTTTTTAAAATATGTTGACCAAGGAAAAAGTTACAGATTTGTCACAATCAAATTAAAGCATAGACTGCCTAATGATCAAAATAATAATAAAACAATATAACTTTAGGACTATATTTTTTCTACTTTAACCGTCTTTATCTTGTATATGTTAAAACCCAGCAGCAAATTATTAAATGAAAAACTAAATGCTCATCTCATAAATTAAGGAGTAAATTACTTTTTGCAGAACACACACCTCCTCAAACATGAAGTTCTTGGCAGCACTATGTAAATGTACTTACAATTTCCTCAAGCATGTTTGGATTGAGTGGAGAGGTACGGACTGTAGTATTTACTCCATATATAACAAATTACTAACAAAGAGGGGTTTAAAATTGAACTCTAAATTAAGCAGATTTATACCTCAAGTCTTCTTGATTTCAACTTGAGATTGTATGTCTTCTGATTGTTGTAGTAAGCCATTAATCTGCAATTGTAAATTTAATTTAAAATGAGAGTGATCAGAGATTTGATAAAAATAGAAAATAATAAAATACTCCATATACAACAAAATAAATAATACTCTCCTTGCCCTAGTGTTTATAAGACATGAAAAGTAACACATATAAAAAATAAAAAGATTGTGTGATGATATTGATGTTATAAAATAAGATCTTAAATAATATAAAAATGAGCATAAACTACATGGCCAAATAGGGTATAAGACTAAAATAGAAACTTATATGATAGTGCCTATTAATTTAAAAAACTTTAAATTCAAAGAAATTATATGATGAATTTTCAAAACTAACCACCATCATTTGTATGCACTTTATCAACTCATCCACATTCGACTTCAATTCCTTATTATTTTGCTCCTAAAACATAAATCTATCAAATTTCAAACCATAAAAAACATGTAAATCATACTTTGAGATTGAGAAGTGTGTTTGAGCTTTCACTGACTCATTATTATACTTGATCAAAGTTTTTATCAATTCATGTATTTACAAATTTAAAAATAGAAAAATCTAAAAAAAGTTATACAGAATCAAAGAGTCATGGGTATGTCAGGATAAAAGCAAATGAATCAAACTCATGTGAATTCCTTAGAAAAAAATTACAGCATAAATTAAAGGAATCAAATTAGAATTGTCAGATGAAAGTTTACAGACTCATAATTCTGAACTCTATGGCACTGATCGGAGAAGGAACTAAGGAAAAGAACCTGACTTGCGCAGAAGGAGACGAAGGTGACCGATCGAAGAATTTTCTCTTGAACTTTTTAGCGACAGTAGAAGGAAAAGAATGTGTGCACTGATATTCCTTGCCTTTTTTTAATCGGAGAATACGATAAGCCATGGATCTGATTGGCCAGATCGGCATCTAATTGTAGAGCAATCGACAAAATCTTTGAAACTTTCCTTTGGCGAAGCAGAGACTGTTGATTCCTTTCCTTAGGTGAAAATTAATCGGAAAATCAGTGTATTTTTGGAGATTAATCAGGGATGAAGATCTGGTGGAGATTTAGCCCTGCGAAGAGCCGAAGAAGCGGAAGACGTAATTGATTTTGTTTCAGAAAGTCTTCCGTTGTAGGAGCCATAAGCAGAAGACGCGTGGAATCTGAGCTGTCATTAAAATAAAACTCTTAAAGTGACACGTGTCAAAATTCTAGGCTATCAACTCTCAAATATTATATTAAAGGATTAAGCCTTGAAAACAACTTGATTCCTATTCTTTTCTCTTGAAGAAGAAAGCTCCAGCTGCACGTGAAACACATTCAATAACTAACTTCAATAGGTAGATAATCAATTAACCAACTCTAACCACTTACATTAAAAATGTTTGCTTGGCTGATTAAAGGTGCCGAGATGAGAGCTTATTTCTTTATATGCCTGGCTCTGATTTTCATTATAGAAAGCAATCAATATCAGTAGTATACGAAACATATCATTTTAGAGGTATATTCCAATATCCAAATGAAATAACATGAATATTTTGTACTTCAGGCTTAGGGATTCAACCCATACCTGCAGTTGGTTTTTTAGGCTTCACTTTAGGAGTGTCTTTAACCAGCAAAGTCTCAAGATTTATGCTGTCGGGAAGTATGTTGTTTCCCCTCACACTCGGGTGATCCATAGTCACAGAGTTCTTTCCCTTTGGCGTCAGCTTTACTGTCTTCAAGTGTGTATTCATACTGACATCAACCCATGTAAAGCACAAAATGAAGTAGAAATAATTGTCAAAGTGGATTACACAAAAAAGATTACATCATCCTTGTTTAGTCATATTCAAACACACATTTAACAGTGAAGGTTGCATTACAGTCCTTTTCTTTCTCGTTCTATAGGATGAATACATTAAAAAAATCACAAACATTTACATTTTGTACTGCCAAACTTCCACCTACCTGCCATATGGAGGTTACAAGCACATATTCAAGACAAAGAATAGCACAAACATTTACATTTTGTACTCCATTATTACAAATTATAGTTTTTTTTCTTTCTAGAATCCTTTTGACAAACTTATTCCAACCAAAGAATTTAGTTTTCAAAAAAATATTCAATCATGTCATCCAAATAAGTCTTACCAAATATGAGCTAGATTGATGAAATTGACCAAGAAACTTGTGAACAAGTAGAGTATATGATTTGGTTGGACAGTCACAAAGACAAACATCTTCTCCCACACCCATCCATTCAATATTGGGGCTCAACAATCAACACTACACTGCTTTCGACTCACTTATGCAGATTAAATAGACCACAAAAACTACCAAAACAAGGGTAATAGAAATATATGCCCTAAGCCCCTAACACATTACTTGAACAATTAAAATAGTTTCATTCACATAATTGAACCCAATTAGAACAATATAAAAGTGGATATTCAAGAAAAATAAAAACCTTGAAATTGGAGGCGGAGGAGACTGGGCTGGCGAAGGCAGCGTAGGTTGGCGATGGGGGCTGGGCTCGGGGACGGAGACCACTCGGCGATCTGGACTTGGCGTAGGTTGGCGATGGTGGCTGGACTCGGTCGGTGTAGGTTGGCGATGGTGGCTGGACTCGGTCGGTGTAGGTTGGCGATGATGCAGATCGGAAGACCACTGCGGGCACGAGGTATGTGGATGGCGATGAAGATAGGAACGTCGAGGATCGAGTGAATGGACCACACATTATTTTCCTTTATCTTTATTTTCCATGGGAAATATTACTTTTTTTCATAATTTTTTGTTGTTGTATACTTAGAGATGGACAATTCCGCCTCTATTGTGTTTGATAATAGTGGAGGAGTCTTCCGCCTCTAATTTATTTTTTTAAAATGGATTTTTAATTCTACCGCTATTTTTAATTTAAATTTAATTCCCATTTATCTAATTGAAATTTATTTGAATTAGTTATGGAATTAGCGGCAAAAATATCACCCGCTAATGAAAATTTTGAAATAGAGGGTGAATAGTCCCCCTCTATTCTGCATCTAATTAGAGGCGGAAAAATCCCCCACTATTATTCTGCAGCTTATACGCGAGATTCTAGTAGTGGATGTCAAATTTAGAATACCAGGCAAACATAATTCTCTTCTCAACCATGTTACACTTAGTGACTTACACCAAAGAATATACTCCAAAATTACACCAAATATTAACATTTTGATGGTTTACATTAGAACAAAATGTAGTGTAATATAAAAAAATTATACTAACATTTTGTGTCTGTATGAACTATTAGCCTAGAGTGCTGCTTTGGTGCAACTTGGGTGTTTATCAACTTTGTAGACATTTTCATATAAAAAATTCTTTTTTTATTTTTTTATTTGAAAAAAAAATACTTATTTAAATAGTAAAAAAAATGTCTATTTTGCTCATATGTAGGTCTATGATGGACCTTAGATCTACTATAGAATTTTCCATCAACCTAATATCACATTGACGCGAAATGAAGGTGCACACCTATGGTGTATAATTTGGAATACAAATATTTGCTGGTGGGCGTTGCACAATTGGCAAGGCAAGGGATGTCAAAGTGTAAAATCCGAGTTTGATTCTAGGAGACAACTATGGTAGTAAGCATAGACAACTTTTGTCCGTTGTCATGTCGTCCCAATACATACACTCAATTTGAAATTCAAATCCATAAATTGAACCCGCCCATAGCTCCCCTCCGCCTCTCTTCATTCACCCGCTACAGTTAACTCTTCTTCTCCATCTCCCCATTTCCAGAACCCCCCCAAAAACACAGAAGAAAACAAGGAATCGCAAAAATGGTGGTTCCGAAGAAGGCGGCGTTCGCGTACGAGGAAAGCCGGCTGAAGCGGCTGCAAGAGAACAAAAGGAGGATGGAGGAGCTCAACCTCAACAAGCTCGCCCAATCTCTCCGCCCCTCCCCCAAACCCTCCCCTGTATTTCTCCATTTCTCCTCTCTATTTCTGTTTTCTTCTTCAAATTCATTTCGTTAAATGTTGCGATTTCCGTTCAGATGAAGAAGACGAAGGCTAAGGTGCAGCTGGATCTGATTCCGGTGAGGAGATCGAGCCGCGTCTCCGATAAGCCCGCTCCTAATTACAAAGAGGTCAGTTTTCTGCAATTAATTATTGGTTTTTATTTTCCCGTTAATTTTGTTTGTTTATGTTCTTATTCTCGATGCGTAAATATTGTTAGCAGATTGGGTTTGAATCTCTGGGGATTGCAAGGAGAAGGTAGTTTCCTCCATGATCTTGTTACTGTTTTATTGGTTTTTTTGTAACTCAACCAAAAGTGTAAGCTTGCGGCTGTAAGCTCAAGAATTGTTTTTTTATATTCTAACAAATTTTCTTCTGGTTTGTAGTTTGATTAATACAATTTTTTTTTCCTCTCTACTTCTTCAACTTGAGTTCTTGTAGTTACGTAAGAAGAGATCTGTTGAATCGGGTCTATGCATCTGATGGAGATAGAATGGATGCCTTAGAAAGAGCTGAAGCTTTAGAACAAGGATTGGACAAGGAGTTCCCAAGCTTTGTCAAGCCCATGCTTCAGTCTCATGTAACTGGTGGTTTTTGGCTGGTAAATACTCTATAACCAAAGATATGTTATTTGATCTGTTAATATGTCTTGAATCTGTATTGTGTTGTTGTTTTGGGCTCTAATTATTGTATTGGGCCTAGCCCGTTTTGTGTGTCTATTTATATAGAGGTAGGACACAAGAATTCTGTACTCTGAAACCTCTGTCATAATAGAATCTGCCTTCGTTCTTGCTTGTGGACGTAACCAACACAATGAT
This sequence comes from Cuscuta campestris, assembly GCA_900332095.2. Classification (NCBI taxonomy): domain Eukaryota; kingdom Viridiplantae; phylum Streptophyta; class Magnoliopsida; order Solanales; family Convolvulaceae; genus Cuscuta; species Cuscuta campestris. Next base: position 588,415 of record OOIL02000547.1, read on the forward strand.
GGTGAACCACGTTAAATATGTGTCTTTACGTTTCTGTTTACTTTGATTACCCAATTACTCTATTCCGTAATAACATGATCATAGTGACCAAAATACAAGAATCAACTCACTTTATTAGTACGAGATTTTTTGGAAGATGCCCAAGAATAAATATGCTAGATCTTGACCTAAAGTAGACAGTATCATACTAATGTGAAGGGTGAAAAAAGGGAGATTTGTATTTATTGTGAATTGTTGTAATATAGGGACTTCCAGTTCAGTTTTGCAAAGCTCACCTGCCAAGACATGATGAGATGATCACTCTGGTGGACGAGAACGGGGAAGAAAGCGTCACGAAATACTTGTCGTTGAAGACAGGGCTGAGCGGGGGCTGGAGGGGCTTTGCCCTGATGCATGATCTTGTTGATGGGGATGCTCTGGTTTTTCAGCTGGTTCAGCCAACCACATTCAAGGTCACATCTACCAAACAAAACCTTCTCTGTGCTAATGTTGTTTTCTTCAACTCTTTCTCTATGATTGTTACGTACTCTCTTCGTTCGTCTCTGGGTATTTGTCCACTTTTAACTTAAAATTGGCAAATTTTGACCACCTGTGCTAGATGAGTGGTGAGAACAATGCTAATGTGTTGTTTGGAATTCAGAGGGCTTATTGATAAATTTTCTATTATTTGTTAACCTTCCATTCCCTGGTGGAGCCAAAGATTCACTATTTTTTGGCTTTGGGGTATGACGGAATAAAGCAAATTGGCTCTTTAAACTGTTTGGCAATTGTGAAGTAGCAGTTAGTCAATGCAACTTTCGACGCTTATCATGGGTCATCTGCAAACAACCGCTCTATGTTTTAACTGCAATTATTTTTATAAAAAAAAAAAAAGTGGCCAAGTAAATTTGAGTAGGGAATATTTATTTATTTATTTATTTATTTATTTATTTATTTATTTATTTATTTACTTGGTGTCTTTCAAAGTCCAGGTTTACATCATAAGGGTGAATGAAGCAGCAGAAGAAGAAAATGGGAGAGAGTGAGTAGGGCACTAAGCAGCAGTGGAGAGATCACTTTGTAGGAACCACTACTAGTAGTTTAAATATTTATATTAGGGGTGCATATCTTATGGCCCTACTTTTAATGGCCCATTTTGACAACCCAACTCCAAAGCCAACCCAGTGGCCCATTTGTCCAGTTTGAATTAGCCAGTCAATGTTTACCCCAGTGGACGTGTGCCTTGTGAGGCTTTGCTGGTTGCTACTCCTTCTATCTCAAGTAAAAGGGCATGTTTGTTACAGAGTATTTATTTAATAATATATTCAAGATGTTTAATGTTTCGTAAAAATTTTAATGTAATTTTTAAATGTATAAACTTTAATTTTTAATTACACTTGAGTTCTTAAATAGTTCTAGTTAATTATGAGTATAATTTGTGTTGAGCATTAGAGCACACGGTATACCTATCACGCCCATAGGCGTGATCCTCACTTTGACGCCTGGGGGGGCGTTAAACACCGCCCCCCTCCCTCATTATCGGGGCGTTAAAACCCCCGCGTCATTCTTTTGACGCAATTTGAGGCTGATCACGCCTCTTTCTTCTTTTTTTCTCTTTCTTTTTTCCTCTTTTCTTCTCTATAAATTAAATTAAATTTTTTTAAAAAAATTCAGCACAAATACAAATTTCTCTCTATCTATCATTTTTTTTTAAAAAAAATTATTATTCAAGTATTTTATTTATTTTTTCATGAATGTAATTTTTTATTTAATGAATGTAATGTTTTTATTTAATTAATGTAGTTTTTTTATAATGAATGAAATTTTTTTATTTAATGAATGTAATTTTCTTTATTTAAAATCATGGAAACTGACATTTCTACGTTGTCGGGTTTCAAACAGATGATATACGAGCAAAGACAAAGAGAGATCAAGGCGAAATATAATTTACCTTAGTTTTTTTAATTAATATATCTTTTTTAATATTGTCGTTTTTTTATTTTAATGAATGTATTTTCTTTGTATTCGTGTTTCAATATTATTAAATACTCCGTAATAAATTAATTTAAATTTATTAATTTAAATTTAGAAAATGTATATTTAAAAATGTAAAAAATAAAGGTTTGAAGTCCCAGTTTGAAGCCCCGGGGCTTCAAACCCATTTCCAGTGAATTTTTGGTGTAAGTTAAAGCTGACGTGGCAGAGAGAGAGAGTTTGAAGCCCCGGGGCTTCAAACGTATTTCCAGTGCTCTTATAAGTTCAAACAGAGATTTTAGTATTGGATGAAGGGAATATATCTAAATCCAACTCAAAATATTCAGCATTACCCATGTCTTTGAGTATTTATTCAGTTTTAATTTTATTAATCAACAATTTTTTAATTTGACTTGTAAATAAAATATAGTTTTGGTATTGTACATGACTATCTTTGGAAATATAAATACCTTTTAACTCTTATTTTGGGAATAAAAAATGAAAGTCCTATTTTAATATATTTTTAATTTTTTACTCCTTCAAACTATTGAGCTAGTGTCACTTTTTTTGTGAAACTAAATAAAATTTAATCATTAGTTACATTACATTTATATCATATTTTTAAAAAAAAAACTAAAATTTTATCGCAAGATAAATATAATGATATCATTTTTATACTAATATACAATATACTCCATAATTTTTATTTGGTGCAAAAAAGTATAAAACTTAGGGTCAAACAATGGTGGATCCATGATTTAGGGGGTGTTTGTTTTTCTGCCAGAAGACCTTCTGGCATCTTTTGTCTGCGCCGCGCAGACGCGCGCAGATGATGGGCTCTGCAGATTGTTTGTTTTTTGGAAGACATTTCACTCAAAAAGGTCTTCCTGGCATCTTCTTGGAGAAGACATTAACCAATGTCTTCTAACATCTTCTAACATCTTCTCCTTTTTTTCTACTTCTCTTCACCACCACAACCGTCCACCGCCACCGTCCACCACTACCACCATCCACCATCACCGTCACCGTCCATCACCATCGTCGTCCACCACCACCGCCACCATCCACCGCCACCACCACCGCCGTCAACGTCCACCACCACCCTTCACCACCACCCTCCACAACCACCACAATCGTCCATACACCACCACCGTACACTACTACTATTAATTTATATAGCAATGTACAGACTTTAAAAAACAAACAGTCTTCTTCTTGCAGATCGCAGACCTTCGGTCCACCACTTCTCCTGCAGATGTCTACAGTAGTGGTCCGCAGACTGCAGACCTTTTCCCGCAGAAAAAACAAACACCCCCTTAGAGAGAATATGGCAAGAGTAGTACGGATGGTCGAGGGTAGCGCCTATGATATTTTTTATATCAATGTAAAATTATAAATTTTTTTATATCTCAATCTATTAATTTTATATGTTTCACATTCAAATTCTTTTATTATGAGTTCCAATAATTCGTTTTTTTCCTTGTTTATTTCTTTCATTGGGGGCAAATTATTTTTTCATTGATGGTGATATTGATTTAAGGATAATTTTAAGAGAAATTTACCTAGATAGGACTAAAACATAATGACTTTTCCATTATAGGACCATATGTTTTTATTTTCCAATGTAGGACCTTTGGTCATTATGAAGTAGTTATTATTTAAGTAAATGTCCATCATTACTAGACATTATTCCTCTCACTAGGTCATTATTAAGTCCTATTTAGTGAATAAAAAAGTTTAAGTCCTACATTAGAAAAATCATTATGTTTTAATCCTATTTAGTACAAATTTCACTAATTTTAATGTAATAATTAACACCACGATTCTTTTGACCATAAAAAAAATCACCTGAGAATGTTTCAGGCATTTATGATATTTAATTGGTAATATTGATGGTTCCTACCATCCTAACCCCCCACTATAATGCCTCTCCCTCCCTCCTCTCTCCCCTAGTAGTGTAGTATATTCCAATTTTTTTCAGATTCTTCTGTTCAATTCGTTACAATTTCTTCCAACTTCGAGCTTTTCTTTTATTAAGAAACTATTCATTCTGATTTGGCAATGATTCGAATCAACTAAAATGCGGTCAAAGCACCCAATTAGAGCATCCACAATGGTAATACCTCTCATTAGATGATTAACTGTGGGCCCTACTTTAAAAATATTATTGTGGCATCTCTTTGAACATCTAAATGTTTTAATGGTGACACCTCGTTGAGATGCCTTAGGCGAATCCTACTCACATACAGAAATTATTATTATTATTTTTTTTAATTTTAAATTTTTATATTATATATAGGAGTGTTAAATATGGAGTAATAAATTTTTAATTAAATTGATTTTTTTGGAAAAAATAATATAAATAATTAAAATATTATTAATGACTTTTTTTGCTAAATATTTTGATTAAAAAAATTAAAGACATGTTGGTATTACTAAAAACAAAATAGGGTGTCATATTTTTATAGAGTATTTATTTATTCAATTTTTTGTGGAGATCAAACTCAATCAAAAGAAACACAACTTCAAACAGATTTTTCATGGTATCACTACAAGTTAAAAAAGTGAAAAGAAAAAAATTGCGAAAATGGTTTGTTTAAAAAATTGTAAAGATTCTTTTCCAAAAAAAAAGAGACACAATAATGGTATAGAATTGTAGCATCACTGAACGTTAAAGAAATAAAAAGAAAAAAATATTGAAAAGAGAATGTATTATGAAGCTGATTAGTATAAGGATATTTATAAGATTATAATATGCTTCAGGCCAATTCAAGCCCGTTACTATACCTCCAAGTGCCACCGCTCCATACATATAACCGATCAACGATGATACAGTCAATGCTCGTGCCCCCTCGGTAAACCGTCCACCCGTCCTGACCCGAACACCCCCCACCCATTTCAATTGCACCCCACAAGTTGATGTTGATTTTAGAGTTAAATTTTGACTCCATAGTCAATATCAATTTGTGGGGTGCAATTGAAATGAGTGGGGAAAATGTTCAGGTCAAGGCGGAGTTGGAGGGTTTACCGAGGGAGTTAGAGAGAGTAGGAATCGTCAATTTTATGAACGGGAACCGAAGCCCTCCCGAGTCATCCCATGACAAAGGGTTCCAATGTCATGTGATATTTCACAACCCAAATTCAATTTCCTCTCTTTTTATGTTTACCACCAAATAAGGATGACCTAGAGTACACATGTTTTCTCTCCACACCATTCTTGGTGTGATTTTACAACTGATCAACTTGTAATTCGATCTTCAAGAAGAGGCTAGGCTAGAATTGATGGATGGAGATGTTTATGGGATCTGGTGCCCGGCTAAAGCTAAAATATTTGTACTCCTTGGAGTGTGCTACGAGAGAGAGAAGAGTACGTAGTAGCAGTAGGAGTAGTAGTACATAAATATTTGTGTGTGTGGGCATTTATGAAGGCAAAGTCATTCCACAACTAACAAAATTGAATAGAATTGAATAGAAACCACACCCCATGAATAATTTGTTTATACATCATCTCACGGAACTTTCAATGCTTACACCTACTGCTCCCCCCCCCCCTCCTAAATATGTTAATGAATACTTCCTAGTATGTGTTTTTTTTACTTAGGTGTTCAAAAATAAATTTGTAAAACCTGTTTTTGTCCTGAATCCCGATAGATATTTATAAGATTATAATATGCTTCAGGCCAATTCAAGCCCGTTACTATACCTCCAAGTGCCACCGCTCCATACATATAACCGATCAACGATGATACAGTCAATGCTCAAAAGTTTGGTCTCTTTGGAGGATGGGGGACTGAGGAAAGACTGCTACGTAGCATTTCTATGCATTAAATGAACTCAATGTACATTCATGATTGTGAAGCTGATTAGTATAAGGATTGGATTGAAGTCAGTGAACTCATTGTTTGTTCAACTGGAGTCTGGAGTATCAATGTATCAATGTCGGACTTTCGTTTTCTACTTAGTGTACTTTGCATATAATGTTTTGAAACCTTGTTTATTGTAATAAGAATTTCTCTTTTTGCTCTCATGAGTGCTTATTAGCTTCACGTTTATATCTTGAAAATCAGTAGTTTTTCATTCATGGTCAACCCGGTCAAATATACTCCAATATAGGCTTTTTCCACAAGCACATATGTATAACAGGTAGTTAATATCTTCATCTGCATTGTTAAAAAAAGAAAAAGAAAGAATGCACACATAATTTTGAGTAATTTACCAACATATGTACCAAAAAAAATATCCATTCCTGGCAGTGTAAGTCAGACTTTTTTTTCCTGGCAGTGCAGGACGGATTAGGCTAATCCGTTTCAATTTGAAAATTTTAAATGAAACGGATTAGCCAAATCCGTTTTAGGTTTTTAATTTATCAAATGGAGTAGCGTACTGCGTTTTGCCATATTAAAAAAAACCCAAACGGAGTAGGCAAATCCGTTTCATATGAAATTAAAGCCAGACGGATTAGCCTACTCCGTCTCTCTATTCGGATAACCCCAACCCCCTTCCCCTTCCGTCCACTCATTCGCCATCCCCTTCCGTCCACTCAACCGCCGACCGACGAGAGAGCTCGCCACCACCAAGCGCCGACCGACGACAGAAGGGGACTGCCGACCGACGAGAGAGCTCGCCACCACCAAGCGCCGACCGACGGAAATCCGACCAGGACAATTCGGATTAGCCTAATCCGTTTCATGGAGGTATTTTTTTATTTTTTAGTTAATTTATATATATATTTATCATTTTATGATAATATTTAGATTTATTATATATATATATATATATATATATATATATATAGTAGACCAAAATGAATAAACACTCTTCATATATCATTTGCATGAAAGATAAGTTGAAAAGGCACTTCAGATACAAAACATTCCAAGTGCCATAACAGAACAAGCAAAAGAACATTTCTAACTTGTCAAATCAAAAGCCGGAAGCAATCCTTCCCTTTTGGCCATCTCATATAGGGCAATAGCACTTAGAGTTTTCGCATCGGCAGTGGCACGCCACAGTCTATCATACGGAACTAAATGCACCTTGATTAGCTCGCCGTGATCTCGAAGACCCGTTTCTTTCCCATGTAAATTCCTCATTTCCTCTTTGCTCATCTTTCCTCTGTACAGAAACAGACTAATCTCTTCATCACAGCCACCAGGGGAAGGGAAGACTCTGCCGCCAGTGGACGGGTCGAGAAGGGCTGTAAGGTCAATCATGTCCCTCACATTCAACTTTATTCCAGTCTCTTCTTCAACCTCTCGAACTGCGGTTCCCCCAAAGTCACCATTGTCTTCATCTAGCATCCCAGCTGGTAATTCAAGAATTAGCCTCCCAACTGGGACCCTGACCTGCTCGGTTAGCACAGCATATCGCACACCCTCAGACTCCAAAATGATTAGCACTGCAACAGCCGGTCCTCGTGCAAATACAATACCAGGAACTGCTAGTCCAGTCTCCTTATCGATGACATCCGCTTTGAACTTGAGAAACCCAACACGCTTGCCAAACATGTCTACCCCCTGAATCAGAATTTGTGTCAAAGACATTGATCCATTAGCCAGCAACCCTGTTTCTGTCTGTATGTTTTCCAGCCACTTCTTGAATAAAGAGGATTCAATGGCATTCTTGAATAGGGTATCGGAGAGGCCCGGAGCAGCGGCGACGGAGACTGGCCGATCGACTTGTGTCGGGAGATTTAGAGTGTGGATGGGCTGGGCGGGAGAATCTGCAGCCATTTTCGCCGAGAAACTTCTGGCAGTGCTGTGGGTCGGAGCGAATTTCTTCAGCCGCATATATATATATATATATATATATATATATATATAAAATTGTAAAAATTATTTAGAATTACCAATTTGGGTGAATTTGTTTATTATAATTGATATATATTATTAGTTTGTATTTGCCTAGTTGTGTTCTTGTATTAAATCAATAAATTCTTATGTTGTAATGTTTGAATGAAATGCGTTGTTATTAAATGAATAACTTGTTATTCTGTAATCATTGAAGCAAATGGATGTTCATCCGGGACCTATTTCACGAGACGTTTTAGTTCTTGAAGGCGGAGTACATAGGTGTGATGCGGTATGGGCGGACGAAGAATATGCAAAAAAAAGAGTCTAAAGTGCCATAGGACTTGTTCTAGTATATATCCGAGGACTCTAGTTGCTAATAGACCACCTCGTGTTATAGAGATCTTAAAAGATTATGGATTTTATGGGGTGGAGAAAGTGGATGGATTACAGTTAGATTGGGCTCTGATTACTTCTTTAGTGGAGAGATGGAGACCCGAGACACATTCATTCCATCTTCCATTTGGAAAGGTGGGAATTACGCTACAAGATTTTGAGGTTTTACTTGGATTGCCCGTAGATGGCATTCCATTGTCGGGGGCACTAGTCGATCAAGAGATCAGTGGATTCAGATTTGTGATGACATGATGGGTTTGAGACCTGAACCATCTGATATTACGTCTTCTACGATTAAGATATCTGCAATTGAACCGAAGACGCTGACAGAGCACATTGTAGAAGTTGATTACCAACAGCATGCTAGAGCTATCATGTTTAAGTTGATGGGTGGCAGCTTATTTCCCATGCCAAATAGCTCCGATGCCCCCTGTGGTTTGGAAAATTGGCACTAGAACCCCTCTATTTTCAAAACTTATTTCTAAAGTCTCCGTGGTTTCAAAATATTGCACCCGTGCCCCCTCTGATCATTTTCCGGCCATTTTCTGGCGAAGAGGGGGTATTTACGCATAATTTTTAAACCATGGGGAGTATTCGTGCTCATTTTTTATTTTTTCGTTTATTATTTGTGTTTTTATTTTTTTAAATATTTTCTATCTTTTTTTTCTTTTCCTATATTTTTTTCTAATTTATTTTCAATTTTTCATAATGTTTTAAAATTCTAAATTTTTTTGTGTTTGAAATAAAAATAAAAATAAAAAAAATTAACATACATTGCATCTATTTGAAATTAAACATTTTCACTTTTTGTTCTGTACTTATTTGGAAAGTTCAAAAAGAAAAACCTAGAATAAAAAAATAAAAATATGGAAAAATAAAATGAAAAATAAAAATACACAAAAAAAGTCTGATACAAAAAAATGGACAAGCGTAAAAAAGTCCTTAGAATTTAGATGTTCGAAAAAGATATTCATTTCTATTTTTCTATTATTTCGTTTCTTATTTTATTTGTCATTTTTTTGAAATTCTCAAAAAAAAGTCTACTTTTTTCAGAAAAAACAAAAATTGTTGATTTGAGAAGTACATATACATTATATGTTAATTTTTTTAAACAAAAATAACTTTAAATTTTATGAGCATTATAAAAATAATTTTAAAAAAACTTTTATTAATAAAAGAAACAAATAAAGGAAAAATGGAAAAAAACAAAAAAATAAGCGAGAAATAAATATCAGCACCGATACCCCCTGTGGTTTAGTAAATATGCAGGAATGCCCCCTTCTTCGCCGGAAAAATGGCCGGAAAATGATCAGAGGGGGCACGGGTGTAGCATTTTAAAACCACAAGGACTTTAGAAATAAGTTTTGAAAACAGAGGGGGTTTTGGTGCCTATTTTGCAAACCACGGGGGGTACTGGCGCTATTTGGCCTTATTTCCCAACACGACGGGAAATATGGTTAGTTTGTATCTGTTGGAGGTAATCATGGGTGACTCTGTGCTAGTGCGGGGTCGTGTCATAGGTGTTGCGGTTTTTAGTTTCTTGTATCGTAGTATGTGTCGTGCGAGCATGACACATGTATCTCAGATAGGAGGGTGTCTTTATGTATGTTTCCTTTATTTTGTAATGAATTTAGTTCCTTATAAATAATTTAAAAGTAATAAAAGTAAATTGATTTCATTCATAAACTAAAATTTTAAAAATTTTTAATACAATTATTTTCTAAAATAAAATTAAAAAAGTTTAAAAAAAAGTTTATAAAAGTGGAGATAAAATAACTAAAAAAAGTTTAAAGAAAAGATATTAGGCAACTAATGAGCTCCGTACATTAAGAAATTGTTAAAAAAAAATAAAGGCAAAACGGATTAGGCTAATCCGTTTAGTAATTAAATGAGAGAAACGGATTAGCCTAATCCATTTGGGGAAATAAATACCTCCAAAACGGAGTAGGCAAATCCGGATTGCATTATTAGAGAAAATGTATATTTGAATTACATATAATGGAATGCGTTGCATGCTTTTTACAAAAACAGGGAATTCACCCCATAATTTTGAATGCTAGCACCCGGTGCTTTCTTGAGCATCTCTTCCTTCTTTTTTTCTTTGAACATCTACTTTAAGCATCTATCTCCAATAATAACATCTATAAACATCCTCTTCTTTCTCCTTTGAGCATCTCATTTGGGCATCCCATGGACATGCCTTACAACCATTGACTCATCTACCCGGCGGTCAAACTCCGTAAAAACTAAACAAAACTACACCGTCACGAATATGCCACACGTCGTCACCACCTCGCCTCATTTCTTTCCGTTCTCTCTAATTTCTCGCACTCTCCAAACGCTTCCAAATCTAGATCTCTCTCACTGTTTAAACCTCCTTCTCCTAGATTCCGTTACCGGAAAACTGCCGATCTTTGCCTGAAACTGCCCTGATCGGAATCTCCGGCGAGTATATCCACATCTCGTAGATAATAAGCGATTGCGTCGAAATGAGTAACGGAGAGCTGCTCCGCATCGAACCTGTTGACCTTCAATTTCCATGTAATTTCTCCGCCCTCTCTCCCAAGCTAGCTCTTTGGAGGCTCTTATAGCCCTCCCTTTTTGCGGATTTTTGATTCATATTTTGCTCATTTTTTTTAAAATTTATTCCTCATAACTTTTCATCTGTTGTGGATTGATAGTCGAATTGAAGAAGCAGATCTCGTGTTCTTTGAATCTGACGAACAACTCTGATAACCATGTCGCTTTCAAGGTTTACTGAACTTTTTTTTTAATGTTATATGTGCATCTATGAGCCCCTTTCCATTGTCGATTTGATTTTCCATGTAAGGCAAACTGTTGATCTGTTACATATTTTCTTCTCAGGTGAAAACAACGAATCCGAAGAAGTATTGTGTGAGGCCTAACACTGGGGTTGTGTCGCCTCACTCTAATTGTCAAGTTATAGGTGTCTTTTGATTCCGCACATATTCTTCTAGTGCGTTTGATTTTGGAGTTCTCATTGTTCCTAACGTTATTAATTGTTGAATCATATGGTTCAGTTACAATGCAAGCGCAGAAGGAGGCTCCAACTGACATGCAGTGCAAGGACAAGTTTTTGCTTCAAAGTGTGGTTGTGACACCTGGCGTCACGGCAAAGGATATTACTCCAGAAATGGTTATTTCTTGCTGTAGTTGATTGTGCATGGTTAGTAATTTGGTTTCTCCTTGAGCACTAGTTCTTATATGTGCTGCTTGGTTTTAGTTCGTCAAGGAATCAGGGAATCTTGTTGATGAATGCAAGTTGAGAGTAGTGTATACCTCACCTCCTCAACCTCCATCACCTGTGCGAGAAGGTTCTGAAGAAGGATCTTCACCAAGGGCTTCACTATCAGAAAGTGGACAAATGAATTCATCTGAGCACAGCAATGTGAGTTTCCAATATGCCAGATTTTAGAAAGAGACAACTAGTCAGATGTTAAGGGGCATAAAATGGTCAAAAAGGAGATATTGAACTGACTTATTATAAATGCAGGTTTCAAGAGCACAAAATGAGTCACAAGAGAAGTCATTGGAGGTAAGTTTCAATGCTAATTTAATTCTAGAGAGCACTCAGTGACACACTCTCTTCTCCCTTTTGAGACAAGATCTTTATGGCTCAGTTTTTGTTGTTGTTGATGCATTCCATGCTTTCATCTTTGATCTATATTGTTATCATTATTTTTTTAATTATCCAGTGGTACACTGCCCGTCGTAGGTTACTTCCAAAAAGGGACTAATTAAGTAATAATTTGTAAAACCCTAATCATTCCCTCTTTGGGTGTTTTTAGTCCTCAAAATGAAGATGCTAGGCATTGACCTTTATACCCGTATCCACTTTATTTTTTTGACCTCACACCGGAAACATTCAACACTATAGCTGAATCAAAATTTATCATAACCCACCCCTTTCTTTAATTATCTTGGCCTACCCCATCTTGATGACACTGACATGACTAAACATTAACTTATCCATTTTTATTGGCCACATGTCCATTGTGATCACCACACATAAATCTGTAAGCGCCCGATATGCCCAACCGGGAAAAATGTGTCCATATCTACCACTTTATCGTTCACACAAGCCGTATCAATTGCAAATCTAGAGAAGATGGTGAATTAATTTTGGTTGCTCAAGCCTTCATAAGCATAAGTGTTTGTGGCCATGAAGGCCCAGAATGAAACCCTGTACACAATACACCCAGCTTTAAGACATCTGTTGGTGTCGCCAGGCCTGTTAGAAAGTCCAGCACTGGCACCTAATAACCTACTGCTATGGCTAGTGAATCTATTCCTCGTCAGGCCTGTTAAAACAGTCAGCCACCAGGCACCAGAGGATCGACATCCTGCACCGACTCCACCACCCTCTGTTCTTTACCTCCACACTGATTACATCCCAAGTTGTTCCCAACTCAACTTCCATATCATGGGTATTTCCAAAAGAATTCTGATAAAAAATGACTACTTTGACATATGTCCTCCTAGAATGGTTAGTAAAATGTCCTATACTCCTACTTACCCTTACAAGTTACAATTAATTTCACCCAACCTCATTTCTTTTCTATCCATCCTTACCCCTTGCATCCCATTCAACTCTTCTTTTTCACCCATGAGCCTCCATCCTCTTCCTCTTCCAACATGCACCTCCACCTTCCTCTTCCAGATCTGTGCCTCCATCACCACCCCTTCTTAATTCCGGGATCCAATTAGTTTATCAGTATTGGTAAGTTGGGTTTCCAGATGAATTTCGAACGAGAATAGAAGCCTGTTTGGCAGAAATTGAGTTATCCGTCCGGACATAATGAGTCACACATGTATAGAAGCAGAGGTATCATCAGACTGGACAGAGTCAGAAACTTCACCATTTATTGTTGCTACTTGCTATCAAAACTTTAGCACAATGAAATCTGCAGTTAAGCACAAGCTGGAGTGTGAAGAATTGCTTGGAGATGCTGCCTGAAAATGGCTCACGCGCCGGCGCATGGAAGCCGAAGTTGTGGCTGATGGTGCTGTGTGAGAAGGGTGATGACTGCTGGAAACCTGGGGTTGGGCAGCTTTATTAATTATTAATGATAAAAGTTGTAGAAAGACTAGTTTCAAAATTATGACACTGATGAACAGAACCCCTTGATGGGAATCCGAGATACCACGTTGTCAACCAGAAAGAAATATGCTTCAGTTTGTTCATCTATTATGTAGTACAACATACACGTGAATATATAGATGAAGTAAAGAGACAAACCCATGCTGAAGTCCACCCTAGGTCTGCAATATGTTAGGCTAGGTCTAGTCTATGGATATAGGTCTACTGCAGGGGAAGATATGATATTGTTTCTGACAGTTTCGAACTATGAATCTTTGACAAAGTTTGCCTAGTGTTTCATTCCTGCAAATTTTAATAGTTGTAATCCTATTGTAAAAATAGAACCTGATCACCTTTTTGGTTAACATTTTCAGGCAAAAGCCTTAATTTCTAAGCTCACAGCGGAGAGAGATTCTGCCATTCTGACGAATAAAAAGCTCCAGCACGATTTGGTAAGGATGTGTTTGTGTATTCTATTATACTCCGTATAAGACTATAAGATATTAACAAATCCATGATGGGCAATGGCAGCCAAGACTTAATGGCGTGGCTAATGTTTAGCCAGCCACCTAAGGAATTTTGTGGAGAATGGATGCCTATGGCGGTGCCATACAGTTAAATTGTGGCAACCGACTATTTGCCATTAACAAAGTTCTAATTAGGCCATGTGTCATGGTTTGGGGCTCGACCATGTGCCACATAGGCACCAGCTAAGCAGGTGGGTGTGAGTAAAATACTAGGTATGTGTATTATGGGGCTTGAATGGGGTTGGAGTTTTGACCACCTCGTGAGTGGGTGAAAGTGTGGATTATTTTGATTATATTGAGGTGAAGGTATAATTTTTTTTGATTGGTTGAAAAAAAGAGGGCAACGCGTGATGGTGGTGGCGTTGGAGGGGCAAATGAGAGTGGTAACGCTGTGATGGGTGGGGGTGGGGGGTTGAAGGAGGGTGGTCAAGCCCCTCCTCACGCCCCATAACACATAGAGTGAGTGTATAGTACCCATGCATGTCATATGCGAGAACAGCTCAAGTTTTAGCTTATAGATATGGGTACTTTTGTTTCTCTTTAAAGTGCATTTTTTATTTTTGGTGAGGTACAACTAATTGAAATCATCAAATATGAATTACTCGTATATAATTACATTTCATTGTTTGCTTAGTTTAACTGAAATTAGCATATTAAACTTTTTCCGGACATATATTTATTTAACTTAATACCATCTGATATGATGAAAAGTAACAACTTTTCTTTTTCAAATTTCACTTTCTTAAGGGACAAAAATATGTTGAGAAAGATGACTCTTTTTAAGGGAGAGAGGCAGTACATTACTACATATCAACTTCTTAATTTTAACCATATTAATAAATGCCATCATTATTTCCCATACAACAAGTCAACAACACCAACCCAGTACAATCCCAATTTCATTCGGGTCGGAGGGTGAGGATCTACCCACCCCTAAAAGAAGAGGGGCTGTTTCCGTTATGGTTTAGAGGAATTTACTTAAATAACACTAAAACATAATGACTTTCCCTAAATAGCACCACATGTGTTTTTCTTCCCAATGTAGCACTTTTAGTCATTATGCATTAGTCATTATTCAAGCAAATATTCGCCATCACTGCACATTATGGACATTATTAAGTGCTATTTAGGGAATAAAACAGTTTAAGTGCTATTTAGGGAAATGAGTGCTATTTAGTGCAAATATTTCTATGGTTTATTCCCAATTTTTCGAAGAAATTTAGCATACAAATGATGAATTCAGACCAATCTTTTCATTGCCTCCTTACAATGTCATATTCATAGAGAGTAAATGACTTCACAAAGGTGGATCTTTAGCATGTCTATCTATATATCAACAGCCATCATATCTTATGATTCTTCATGTTGCTTTATTAGGATGTGTTGAGACGGGAATCAAACCGCAGTCGAGGAGGCATTCCATTTATGTACGTTGTTATCATCGCCTTGATCGGTGTTCTCCTCGGCTATCTCTTCAAGAGGGCATCATGAAGGCCATGTATGTTTCAATTCTCAGCTTCTTTTGGAAAACTCTTGGAGAAAGTGTGATTAATTTTTGTGTATTGATTGACTAGTTGTCTGGTGGACCTATTTTTTTGAATTAAAGAAACAAGTTTCTTTGGTTATGTAGTAATTTCACGACCCACATTTGTGACTTATTTTTTTAGACGACATTTATTATTATTATTATTATTATTATTATTATTATTATTATTATTATTATTATTATTATTATTATTTTTCTCTTTTGACCAAATTTTTATTACTTGGTATATATTTTTGACTATATAAAATTATTTTTTGAGCTGAGTGAAGTCATACTAAGAATTGAATTATGGGGTGTGGTTAGAATTGATTCGAAAGAGAAGTCATGAAGACTACATATATCTTACCACTTCTTCTGTCTCGTTTCAGTTTACAATGTTTGACTGAAATTATTTTTAAATCATTTCATATGAAAAATAGTACTCCCTTTCTCCCTCATAGATCTTCCCAATAGCTCCTTTTCTTTGTCCATAATAGATCTTCTCATTTCATTTTTTAACAATTATGAGTAAAATACTCCAACAACTCTCACTTACTTTATCTATTACACCTCACTCTCCTCATTTAATACATTCCATCCATTTTAACTAAGGGTATTATGGTAAACTTTTACCTTTTTTTAACTTTCCTTAAAAATTACCAAAAGTCAAAATGAGAACATCTAAGAGGGACGGAAGGAGTATAAAATTAAAAAATAAAATTAGATATTAAAATACTATATCAAAAGATGGTTCTATTTATTTTGGGATGGACAGTCCCTTAAATTTGGGGTTTGTTGAGGAAAACGAAGATTAGAAATTAGGTTTTGGTCAAATGCAAAATTAAGCCACAAAGTTTGGAATTTTTCTTTCGTTTAATACTCCGTAAATAATTTCTGTCTGGAAAATAGGTTTGGTCAAATGCAAAAGGAAACACAGAGAAAGACTTTTTTCTGTTTGGATTTTTCTTCAATGGGGCCAAATACCAAAAAAGTAAAATGATCTGGATATTAATTCGGGTCGGATTTTGTTCCTCCAAGAATCATATAGAATTGATATCATATTCGCATTGTAGTGTTTGGTTGACATTTGAGAATCAATTCTTTCAATTAAGATCATCCAGCGTTTAGGATAAGATTCTTCAAACTTGATTTTATTTTAGATTAATGTTACAAACCCACCAAGGATGACATCAAGATTGACCCGACTACTGTTTTACTGACAATAATTTCTCATCAACGATTATTGCCTGCGAAACTAGAATTTTTCTTTCATTTATGTCTATCAAATCAGGCCATATGCCCTTTTGCCGCATAAAAAGTTACAATTTGATTTTAATGAAATTTAAAAAATGTATATAAAAATTGAAAAATTTAGGCAAAATTTGTTAAACTGAGAAAAATTTTGTGTCATTATGGTTTTTTTAAACGAAATAAAATGTACGGAGTAATTTTTTTAGAACGTCCAAAAAGATGAAGTAGAAATGTTTTTGCGGAATGGAAAGAACATTTCTTTCTCAAAACAGACCACATTAGTGAGCACAAAAAAAAACCGAGGAAGTACCTTTTAAACGCAACGAAATAATTAAATAAAATTGTTTTTGGCATATGAACAGATCGAAACAATTTTCTTTTCAAAAATTTTTGCAAGATAAATCTCATAAATTCATTTTCATATGAATCTACAATGTGATTTTTATGTAACAAATTCGTTCAACTTAACCACGAACACCAAACTAGACAATACTCTGAGAGGGAGGCAATATTTTTCTAATTGCAATTAGGCAATAATTAAACCAAACTCCACAGTACAAACAATGAAGTCATTAACATACATACATCAAGGATTAGTCACCCTACATTGTCTCACTACACTATACTTTCCCTCAACAAGAACACCAAGCAGAAGCCCCCCTTAGCCTAATGTTAGTGCATCATTTTGAGGATCTTTAATGACATATAGGACATAATTTAAAGAAAAAAAACTCACAATTAAAATCACCAAAGCCAACTTAGATACCTGTAAGATATGTGAAATTTCCTCAAGATGCGACGTTTTACAATTCTTTTATCATGTTGCATCGAAGGACAATCTTGCGAAAATCATCCAGGCTCAGCTGCAATTACAAAATGTTAAGCCTAACGAATGAGCAAGTTTCTAAGGGTTGTTTCCTGCCTTAAATATCACTTCGATTGATCCCCTTTTCTTTTTTCCAAAATTCTGTTACAAGCGTGCTTACGAAAACCCACTAATTTTGACCCGCATTTTCTTCATTAAGTACGCCAGGATCCTGACTCTAACACTGTGTTTGGTTCATGGAATCCGGAAGGGAAAAGGGAAAAACGGCAAGAGAAAGCAAATTGGGTGTATGGTTAGTAAAAATAGAAATGTTCCGTTTTTGGGAAAGGAAAGAAAACAACCAACTATTCCCTTTCCCCCCTTCCCCGCCCTCCCTCTCCACACCCACCCCACCACCGCCCTTCCTCCGCTCTCAATTATTTCACCCTTTATTTTCACTGCAACAATCAAGCAAACGAATTTCGGAGTATTATAAAGAAATTTTCTCATCAATTTCTCTAGTAACCAACAACAACAAAACCTAGTAAAATCCCATAAGAGTGGGGTTTGGGCCTTTGGGGAGGGTGTGTGTATGCAAACCTTATCCCTAATCCCCTATTTGGAAGTAAAGAGGTTGCATCCAAGATACTCCCGACTTAGGTAGCATTTCGTTCAACTTATTTTTTCTGCTTATTACTTATTCTTATTATAATCAGATCAGATCACAACAGATCAAACCAGATCACACCAGACCAGATTAAAAACAACTTTAATTATAGCTGCAATCAGATCAAACCAGATCAGATCTTCAAAAAATTAGATCAGATCATATTAGCCGAACGGAACGCAACCTTAAACACAAAGGCAAAATTTCTCTATTAACCAAACAAGATTAAGACTTTTGGTTTATTTGACCTTTTTTTGTCTTCTTATCATTTTCCTTTCTTTCCTAATTTCCAAACCAAACACAGCGTAAGAACAAGTGAAACGAAATCTGCACAAAATGAAAGGATTTAGTGATGACCTTTCCATCTCCATCACCATCAAAGCAATGTATCATGTCTCTTAGCTCTTCTTCAGACCATAAAAAGTCATGTGATGCTGCTACTCTTTCTATGTCTCTCAAACCTATGCTTCCCTTTCCTGCCTCTGCAACAGCACTATGTCAATTCATCCGACGAACTTAACAAGTCAAAATAAATTGTATTGTAGGTATATTTAGACACAAAGGAATACTTCGTATTACTTTTGCACTTGTATCAACCATAGTTTTAGATCGACTTTCTAATACTAATAGTGGAAATATCATAAAGCAAGACCAGTCATTACCATCAAAGTGAAAGAAGTGTAAAATGATTTCATCTTCGGTCATTTGCACCCGACTCCTGATCTGGTCATAGCAAAAGAAATGTTGGGACGGGGTAGGAAGTACAAGATAAAGAGAATGCAAGAGACCCTAACTCATGCAATACTCCATCCATTACTTATGGAGCTAAAACAGCCATCATTGACAATGTTTTAGCTTCACCCAAAAATAACTGCTAAATCAAAATGACACATTAAACTTCCATTGCCTTGTACTTTTTATGAAGTTTTTGGACAGTGAATGCAGCAAAGGTCTAAGGAAAACAGCCTCTGTATTTTACAGGGGCAAGAGTACCTCAACCTTGACCTTTAGATCCCTACGGTGTTAGGACTCTACCGGGTTTGTTGTTGCAATACATTCATCTTAAGGAGATATAATATGCTGCAAATATACACCAAAACAAACCGTTTGTTTTCTCTTCCTCTTTCCTTTTCCATCTATGGTGTTAGAGTCCACATTCTTCACTCTAGACTTTTCATCCATGATATGAACACCACCACTTTTAGGAGGTGTTTTGTTCACATCCAAAAGTCCAGCAGAATCTTGTAGTGAAAGAGCAATTGCCTACACATATAAGCCAAGTGTAGTTCAGTACAAAACCCAACTTTTGACAAAACAAATAATTCGAACTATTGAGTCCCACTAGTAATAATACGGAGTAATAAAAAAGAACTATTGAAATTTTTGAGTACCTGCATCAAAGCATCATCATCATCCATGAAATCTGATTCACGGGGAGGCTGTGTGTTCAGAGCTCTGTTCTTTGGATTTGAATGTTTATTCTTTGACTGCAAAAGACACCCAAAGAGAATAAAAATGTTAGAAAACATGCAACATTCATATCATTTCATGGAAGTGATAGAATCTTTCACATTGAAGCTCATAACACAAGCAATTTGATTTTAATTGCTGCAGGATATATACTGAGAGAAAGTGTGACAAGTCTGAAAGGTCATGACTCATGAGAGAAGTTGGAGAGAGTACTTCCGGGCTATGTTGCACGGATTCTTCGAATAAGTACTGATTCCCGTCCTTGAAACATCCCCGTTTGGTTACTTGGGGATGCCCCGACACCAAAATTCTTTGTAAAAATTGGAAAAGTTGGTGTTTTCCTGATCCCAACCCCGTCCCCGTTTCCGTGCAACTTAGCTTCCAAGAGATGACTGATGAGGACTCAACAATGCAAGAAGTGTTAAGAACCCAATGACTTTCAATACTTTTTCTACATGATTTTAACCCTTTGAGCAACTGCTAAATTTCAAACAGCAGTGGACATTTGATGAGTGACAGAAGATTGAAACAAAAGCACTCTTTCATTAAGCAATTGCACATTTTTGGTTGCTTTTATAGAGTTTAGTTCCGGAGGCAAAACATGAAAAAAATGAATAAAGAAAAAGATTCTGCAATTCTATTTCTCTTTCAAGGTTCATTTGAATTTTGTGTTAAAACATATCACATCAGTCAAATTTATAAACAAAATTATATTTAAAAAAAAACCTTATTTGAAACAGATTTGGAAAACCCATAGCGATCACCACCGTCATCTTCTTCTTCTTCTTCGCCTGAAGAGCTCGCACTCTCTTCACCATCAGAAGAAGGCTTGTATTCATCGTCTTCTTCCTCGGAGCCCACCTTCGTTTTTCCTCTCTTGCCGGAAATTCTATTTTGAGGCTTCGGAAGTGAACCCAATAAGGAAGTTGCAATTTTGCGAAGGCCCAATGCCTCCATTCTCGCTCTGTTCTCCTCGATTCTCTTCAATCGTTGTTTCTC
The DNA here is from genome assembly GCA_900332095.2 of Cuscuta campestris. Taxonomy (NCBI): domain Eukaryota; kingdom Viridiplantae; phylum Streptophyta; class Magnoliopsida; order Solanales; family Convolvulaceae; genus Cuscuta; species Cuscuta campestris. The sequence goes on from OOIL02000547.1 coordinate 608,898, forward strand.
GTAGGGTGAAAATTTCCCCTTTTCTGGAGTTTCGGTTGCAGGTTGTTCAGATTCCGAGCACGATTGGGAGCTCTTCGACGGAGAAGAGTCGGAGGATCCAAGACTCGACATTTTCCCCGATTGGGAGTTCTGATGAGGACGTTGCAACTGGCTAGTGTTTGGTGGGAGGTAGGTAAAAGTTTTATTAGGTAGGTAATGGTAGGTAATTGAAGGTAGATAACTGAAGGTAGGTAATGAGTTAAAAAATTGTGTTTGGATGTTTATTAGGTAACGTGAGGTAGAGAAAAAATAAAATTACCAAAATATCCTTGTGGTTGTTTTTCTTTATTTTTTAGGATGTCAAAGGCAAAACTTCTAAAAAAATCCATTTGAGTATTTTGGCATCAAAAGTGGTTCACAAAGCATAAAAAATACAAATTGAAAATTAAAAAGAGTCATCTATTGCAATATTGTCTTCCATATCACAATGTGAAAAAGGATAAACTGCTTCTTGCATAGTTAACTAGATAAATCAATCTACAGCAATTAATTAACCCTAGAGCTAAATAAACAGAAACAAAAAAAAAAGTGGAAAAAAGAAAAACTGAAAACTGAAAAAAAAGAAAAAAAGAAACGAAAACTGAAAAAAAGGAAACAAAAAAACAGAGGAAATTAAAAACTGGAAATTGAAAATTGAAAAAAGTGTAAAATTGAAGTAGAGCAGAACGAAAAAAGTGAAAAAAATTCAGGAAATTGAAAAAAAAATGAAAATCGAAGTGCAAAAAAAAAAAGCAAAGAAAGAGCAGTAGTGGCGATAGAAATTGAAGTCCATCGCAGAACAAAAATAAGCACCTAAAAACAATCTGTGAAGATGGCGATAGGAATTCGGATAAAAAAAGTGAAAATTGAACGACGATAGAATACCTGTGCGATCGGAACCGGAAGAAGAAGACGATGTGAAGATGGCGATTTGTTTCGTGCGATTGGGTGAAGGGCAGCGGCCTATTTCATTACCTCTATATTTCGCCAATTTGGCGGTCACGTAAAATGCACTGTTCAGAGGTAATTCTACCTTCCTCTACCTTCCCCTACCTTCCCCTACCTATCTCAATTTTTATTCCCAAACAAGGTAAAATATTAAATTTACATCCCTCTACCTCTCCCTACCTCCAAACAAACGCAGTGTAAGAGATACTCCGTACCTTTTTCCAGGAGTCGTGAAGCTAGCACGCCATCCATCAACCTTGATTTTGATTTTTTTTTTTTCAAAAAAGAAAAGAAAGAAAAAGGATAGTCACATCCTCGGGTACTTTCAAACTCGGCCAAATGATTACTGAGATAGATAAATTGTGATAACTGATAAGCTATTGATTTTATAAGATTATGCCTGGATACTTTGTACTCCCACATTTACCGACATGGAGTAGCTTAAGCTGTGATTAGTTAGTTTGTTATAGTTTGTTACTTTCAATTAATTTTCTGTTAGTTGGTTATCTTTTCTTTATCCTTTTCTTATATGACTTGGCATGTGACTTGGCATCTATATAAATGCGCCTGGACGAGTTTGTAATGTTGAATACTTTTCTCAATCAATACAATGGAGGTTTTCAATCTTCTTCTCTGCGTAAACTCCAACATGGTATCAGAGCAGTGATTCATCTTCCTCTCGCCTTCATTCTCGTTCTCTCTGATCTTCGTTCCTATTGCGATGGCAGACAACAATGCGAGAAATCCTGAAAGAATTGATCCTTCTGATTCATTCATCAGATCATCCATGTTTAATTCTCATCTCAAACAAATTCGATGGAAATGGATTTGGTTCTTGGCAGAAATCGATGAAGATTGCTTTATCCGCCAAGAACAAATTAGGTTTTGTGAATGGCTTGATTCAGAAACCTAATAATAGTCCTGCTCAGCTCCTCGCCTGGCAGCGCTATAATGAAATGGTCACATCGTGGATTCTAAATGTTCTAAGCAAGGAAATAGGAGATAGTGTTTTATATGCAAATTCTGTTGCTGAAATCTGGAATGAACTTGATGAAAGATTCGGACAATCTAATGGCGTGCGTCTGTATCAGCTGCAGAAGGATCTATGTTCCATTTCTCAAGGAAACTCTAACATTGCTGCCTATTACACAAGGATGAAGAAGGTCTGGGATGAGTTGAGCATGGTTACCAGCTTGCCTCGTTGTAACTGTGGAGTTGCTCAAGAAATTCTAAAATATGAACAAGATCAGAGGCTTATACAATTCCTTATGGGTCTCAACTCTGATTATAACACTGTCAGAGGCAACATCCTTCTTATCAAACCTCTGCCTTCAATTTCAGCAGCTTATGGGATGCTCGTGCAAGAAGAAAAGCAGAAAGAGATCCAGATTCCAAGTCCTTTCACCTCTGAACACACATCTTTGAATGCCAACATTCAGCTACATAACAAAGGGAGATATGAAGATAAGAAGGTGCCCATATGCAACCACTGCAAAAAGAAAGGACACACAGCCAATAAATGCTACAGAATTATTGGTTTTCCTAAGGATTTTAAGTTTACTAAGGGAAAAGGAGTGGCAGCTCATGTTTCCAGTGAAGGCATGTCAGACACTAATGACCATGAAGACAGACCTGCTGTTTCCTTTTCCAATGAACTGTGCAATCAATTCATGCAGTTTCTCAATACTTATCATGGAGAAAAATCAAGATCAGATTCTTCTTCTGAAGCCTTCACTGCTCATATGATTGGTATGATGTCTTCTGTTAATTCTTTGCCTACTCATATATGTAACAATGTGTGTGCTGTTGATGGTTCTTCTTGGACTTTAGATACTGGGGCAACTGACCATATGTGTGCCAATCCTCATCTTCTCAGACACCTTAAAAATCTTTCTGTTCCACATCATATAACCTTACCAAATAATCAACAACTCACAGTTTTTCAAACTTGAACTTCCACTCTGCCTTGTGATATAACCTTACATGATGTTCTCTATGTTCCTACTTTCAAATATAACTTGTTGTCCATAAGCAAATTGTGTAGTCAGTTGGGTTTCACAGCTTGTTTTACACCCAATAAATGTCTGTTGTAGGGCCCTTCCAAGAAGAGGCCAGTGGATCTTGGTGAAAGACAAAATGGTCTTTACATTACTCCTGCAGCAGTACCTTCTTCCCACAAATCTTTTCCTTCTTCTTCTGTTCAAACTGTTCATAATATTTCTCATTGTAATAAGGCTTGTAAAGATCTCAATGTTCAAATTTGGCATATGAGATTAGGCCATCTTCCTGCTTATAAACTGAAACATGTTTGCTCTTTTAATAATGAAGCTTTTGATTCCTTATCTTGTTGTGATGTTTGTCCTCGAGCTAGGAAACACAAATTGCCCTTTCCTCACAGTCAGAGTCACTCTACCACTCTTTTTGAATTAATTCATATTGATATTTGGGGACCCTATCACACAAAGACCTACAATGATTTTTCTTATTTTCTAACCATTGTAGATGACTTCTCTAGAGCCACATGGACATACCTTTTAACTGCCAAGAGTAATGCCCCTGACCTTATACAAAGCTTTGTTACTATGGTTCACATTCAGTTTGACAAACACATCAAAACCATTAGATCTGACAATGCATTGGAGTTAGGCAGAAGTGCTGCCACCTCCAAATTTTTCCTGTCTAAGGGCATTGTTCACAAAACCAGTGTGAGGAAGCACAAACATTTGCTTGAAACATCCAGAGCCTTAATCCTTCAATCAAACCTCCCTATCAAATTTTGGGGAGAATGTGTTCTCACTGCCACTTATCTCATCAATAGGTTTCCCACAAAACTTCTACAAAATAAATCACCCTATGAAATTCTCTTTGGCAAACCTCCCAACTATGATCACTTGAGAGTGTTTGGCTGTTTATGTTACACTTCTACTCAACCCCAGGGAAGGCATAAATTTGATGAGAGAGCTTCCCCTTGCATTTTCTTAGGGTATCCCTATGGAAAAAAGGCCTACAAGGTTTATAATCTCAATACACACAAAATGGAGGACTCCAGAGACATCATTTTCCATGAACAAATATTTCCTTATCAGTCTCCTTCATCACAACAGCCCTTGTTTCCTTCTCATGTGAATCCTACACATCCCTTTGAAGACACACCTGATTCCTCCTCTGATTCACTCTCTGAATATTCCAATCCTCATTCCTCATCTCATTATCTTCCTAGAAGATCCACTAGATCTCATCATCCTCCTTCCTATCTCAAGGATTATGCTTGTCATTCCTTTGCTCCTCATCCTTCAGAGTCTCCTACTAGTTCCTCTTTCACTTCTCTTTGTTCCCACACTGTCACTTCCACCCCTAGCTCTTCACACATATGCTTAGGGGCCCTAACTCAAGAGAGCCAATAATTGTTGCACATTGTTTCATCTATGCAGGAGCCAAGATCTTATTCAGAAGCACATACTGATCTTGCCTGGGTTCAATCCATGGCTTTGGAATTCAAAGCTCTAGAGGACAATGATACATAGGAAGTTTGTGATCTTCCAAAAGGTAAAAAGGCCATCAGTAGTAAGTGGGTGTACAAACTCAAGTTCAAATCTGATGGCACCCTAGAAAGGCACAAAGCTCGCCTGGTCATCAGAGGATGTACCCAAAAAGCTGGCATAGATTACCATGAGACCTTTTCTCCATTAGTCAAAATGACCACTATTCGAGCTCTAATAGCTGTAGTTGTCAAGCATCATTGGCCAATGTTTCGATTGGACGTCAATAACGCATTTCTACATGGGGACCTGAATGAAGAAATTTACATGCAACCACCTCAGGGCATGTCTTCTATTCCACCCAATAAGGTTCTCAGGCTAAAGAAGTCATTATATGGGTTAAAACAGGCATCTAGACAATGGTATGCCAAGTTGAAAGCTGTCCTCAAGTCCAGAGGTTATGTCACATCCAAGAATGATTATTCTCTCTTTACCAAACACATGGGCTCTTCAGTGGTTCATATTCCTGTTTATGTAGATGACATCTTAATCACAGGCAATCATTCAGCTGAAATTTCCAACCTCAAGAGTCATCTTGATAATCTGTTTAAGATCAAGGACCTGGGGAAGTTGGGTTACTTTCTTGGGCTAGAAGCTGTTTATGAAAATGATTCTCTCATCCTTACTCAACATAAATTTACTATGGACCTTCTCTCATAATTTGGTTGTCCTCCCTCCACCCAAACAACTTGCCCATTGGACACTAATCTGCAACTACGCATTAATGTAGGGGAACCATTGCCTGATCCTTCCAAATACAGGTGTCTTGTAGGGAAACTAAATTTCCTTACTCACACTAGGCCAGACATAGCCTATGCAGTTCAATTTTTGAGCCAGTTCATGCAAGATCCAAGGGTTCCTCATTGGGAGGCAGCTCACCACACCCTTAGATATCTCAACTCTTCTCTTTCCCAGGGTTTGTTCTTCAATGATTCCTCAGACTTTACTCTCAAAGCTTATTGCGACTCTGATTGGGCTACTTGCCCTAACACTCGTAGATCTGTAAGTGGTTATTTTGTTGTTTTGGGAGGGAGCCCTGTTTCTTGGAAAGCAAAGAAACAGACTACTGTCTCTCTTAGCTCGGCAGAAGCTGAGTATAGGTCCATTCGAAGAGTCACTGCTGAGCTTGCATGGTTGTCAAGATTATTTGCTGATTTGGATGTTCCTGACATTATTTCTATTCCAGTTCGTTGTGACAGTAAGGCTGCAATTTATATTGCCACCAATCCAGTATATCACGAAAGAACAAAGCACATCGAGTTAGATTGTCATTTTGTGAGAGAAAAGTTGCAAGAAGGCTTGATCACCTTATGCCATATCCCCACTTCACAACAAATTGCTGATTTGTTTACCAAAAGCCTTCCTGGTCCTCTTCATCACAAATTCCTAGCCAAGTTGGGGGTTAAGGCACCCTCCAACTTGGGGGGGGGGGGTGTTGGAGTAGCTTAAGCTGTGATTAGTTAGTTTGTTATAGTTTGTTACTTTCGGTTAATTTTCTGTTAGTTGGTTATCTTTTCTTTATCCTTTTCTTATATGACTTGGCATGTGACTTGGCATCTATATAAATGCCCCTGGACCAGTTTGTAATGTTGAATACTTTTCTCAATCAATACAATGGAGGTTTTCAATTTTCTTCTCTGCGTAAACTCCAACACCCTCCGTCCTCCTAAGATCTTGGCTAGGAATTACTAATGGTAGCTATCCAGACTACCCGGCTATAGTTAAAATTATACAGTTTTTTATGATGCAAATAAAAAGTTCACTAATAACCAAGAATCAACAAGAAAAGATATTGAATGATTTTTTGGTATGCTCAAGCATAGACGGAACACTGTGCAAAACCTAACTCGGGCATTCTCACCAAAAAATACATGTTAAATACACTTATTGCATATTGCATAATATGGTTTTTGTTGACAAAAAACACGAGATATTGGCATACAATCCAAACAGTGTGAAGGAGATTGTCGAACCAGTTGATGTAACACAAGAAGATCTAAACAAGCTAATGTTACACAAGACGCATACGACGAGAACCTTCTTGTCGATTTGGTTGAGCATTTGTGGAATTACGTGGCGCCACTTCAAGATGAGAAAGAATATTTTTTAACCATACCTTTATTTATTATATTGTATAATGTTCTTTTTCTTCACTTTCCTTAGTGTTTAGGTCCGTGTCTTTTTTCACACGATGTCATTGTAATTTAAATTTAATATTCATAAAATATTAATTTAATGTTTTTTTAGTTATTTTAATTTAATTAGATGTAAAAAATAATATAGAAAAAAGATAAGAAAGGTTTTCTACGGGATCCACACCCTTAAAGGGGTGAGGGATATGAAAGAAAAAAACTGAAAGAGCGTTGAGTTACCATGAAGGGGTGGTGTAATTAACACCTTATCGCATTAGATTTTTGGTGTAGTAGCTAGGGCTTGTAACAAACAGAAGCTAGTAAATTGAGAATTCAGTGTCCCATTCGGGCTTTATGTCAAAGCTGACATTTTGACCTGGTTTACTAAAATTTTGATTCAGCTCTGTTTTACCGAATGAACACCCCTAAACAATACAACTTTTTGTGAAACAATCGGAAGTATATAGCAATTATCATGAGAAGAGTTGCTTTGTAGTTTTGCGTGAAACATCGCATCTATTCACGATATATTCGAATGTGTGATCCTAAATATTCAATATTATGTGTCTTTTCATAAAGGATGTTAGCGGTAAATTATACATTCAAATGTATTATTTTATATATTCGAATGTACATTACTTTAGACTATGTTTATGAAAATTCAAAAAATTTTGGAAAACAATAATGTCCAAAATAAAAAATTTTCCGAGCTAATGTGACAACTCAACATCAAGTAGGAGTATCCCTTAGAGGGGTTGCCGCACCGAGACCTTCACTTATTGAAATTGTAATATTGTTAAACGTGTGTGCACTTCGTACATCCAAACTCAGGGTAAATTTCACCAATGGTACCTGAACTTTAGCTGGAATTTCGAAATGGTACCTAAACTTCAAATCCTTTCACAAAAATCCCTCAACTTACACAATCATTTCACTAATTGTCCATTAGCACGTTTCTAGGTCAACTTTCGGTCATTTGGGCCAAATTAGAATTTTATATATTTTAAAATTTTTAATTTGACCTCATTTCTTTTATTCTTTTCTTCCGCTCCCCGCCGCCGTCACACCACCTCAAACTCGCCGGAAAATCAACCTGGTCCGATTTCGGCGGGACCAACGCCATTCTCTTCGTCTTGAGACGAGGATCAAGAATATCCAAACCATTTTGTCCAATTTGGCTTGTAACTCCTCGAATTTGAATTTTTCCACTCGAAAAAACCCTAAAATCCGAAATTGGTTCCGAAATTGGGGGTTTTGCAAATCGTCATCAAATCTTGTAATTGAGGAGTCCTTGGGGGTCGCCGAGATGCCAAGAACACATTGGAGGGGATGAGCGGCGTCAATTTGGCCGGAGGTGGCCGGAAAACGCCCCGACCCGCCGGAAGGAGGCGGCGTTTTCCGGTGGGTCGGGGCGTTTTCCGGCCACCTCCGGCAAAATTGACGCCTCTCATCCCTTCCAATGTGTTCGTGGCATCATGGCAACCTCCAAGAACCCCTCAATTGCAAGATTTGATGGCGATTTGGAAAAAAACCCCAATTTCGGATTTTAGGGTTTTTTTCGAGTGGAAAAATTCAAATTTGAGGAGTTACAAGCCAAATTGAACAAAATGGTTTGGATATTCTTGATCCTCGTCTCAAGACGAAGAGAATGGCGTTGGTCCCGCCGGAATCGGACGAGGTTGATTTTCCGGCGAGTTTGAGGTGGTGTGACGGCGGCGGGGAGCGGAAGAAAAAACAAAAAAAGGGTCAAATTGAAAATTTTAAAATATATAAAATTCTAATTTGGCCCAAATGACCGGAAGTTGACCTAGAAACGTGCTAATGGACTATTAGTGAAAGGATTGTGTAAGTTGGGGGATTTTTGTGAAAGGATTTGAAGTTTAGATACCACTTCAAAATTCCAGCTAAAGTTCAAGTATCATTGATGAAATTTACCCTCCAAACTCGTTAAAGTCTATTAAATTCTTGTTTGAATTTGAAAAATCGATCTGGTTACATAAAAGAAACTGCAATCTTATGTATTTATTGGAGCATTAAATAAACACATCTTTCTTGCGGGGAATGACCGACACACAAATTTGAAAGTCGCCCAATTGACCAGATGCGTTTCACCCAAATGGCTTGAAGTCCTCCATCTATCTTTCGTGAGTGAAATTGTGTTTTTAATGTCACATAAATACGGAGTATTTCATTTTTATTTTTTTTCTGGAATAAATATCATTGCCACAAACCAGCGCCGCCACAACGAACCACCGGCACTACCAGTGTCGCCGCCCACACCACCGCCGCCGTCATCACGTAAAAACCCGTTATAGTTAATCCGATTCCAAATTTTCTTATCAAGCACAATTTCTATTTTCTATATTTCAAAAACTTATATTTTCCGTGGCATCAAAAACAATGTTAAAGAGGGTAAGATACAACATTAAGTACATTGAACTTAAAGTGACACTAATTTCATTTTATATATTTCACCAGGGGAAGGTTCCCATGACATTGGTTCCCAATGTCATGGGATGACCCGGGGACGCTCCGGTGTCCCGTTCGTAAAATTGACGGTTCCTACCCCCGTAACCCCCCACCCCGCGCCGCCCCGAACAAACCCCCTCGACTTGTGGGGTGCAATTGGAGGGGGTGGAGGGGTTTGTTCGGGGCGGGGCGGGGTGGGGGGTTTGTCGGGGGGTTAGGGGGGTAAGAACCGTCAATTTTACGAACGGGGCACCGGAATGTCCCCGGGTCATCCCATGACATTGGGAACCAATGTCATGGGAACTAAAGTGATTTCACAAACGATGTAATTTATGAAACAGATAGTCTTAATAAGTTCGTGCAATACACGCACAAACTTATCTATTTTGGTATAATTTTGATACAACAGTTCAAATGACACTACATCTTCATTCCAATATCATAATATGACGTCAGATTCATACAAGGATTTTACAATGCTCTTTTTCACATCAAAATACGGAGTAGTTTTTATTCCTCCTAACCTCTTCTATAAATCAAACCCTTAGTCTCCCTACATCTAGCTTAGCCCTTCTTTACACCGTTCTCTTTCTGATGACAATTTGGGAGATTCGCGAGAAGTTCAAGGTAATAATCACTTCAAGATCGAACGGAACATTTAATGAGTTTTTAATACTTTACCGATCATAATCAGGATCATTTGAAATGTTCCTATTTTTTGTACTCCCTTTAGGCCTATACAATACTCTACTCTTTCCTTTTTAACGGTATGATTCAGTTTTCAAGACTAATATTTGACTAATAATATCTTGTGAAATACTACATTAGTAAAAGATTATTAAAAAAATACAATAAAAGTGTTTTCGATACCAATTATTTTTTATAAATTATATATTTTAATTCATTATATATTTTTATATATAGTGAGTCAATCATTTGACATGTAAAGTGAATTAGATAGTTTTAAAAAGAATGGATGGGACAAAGGGGTATATTTGAACATGCATGGTGAAATGGGTAAATTAACCCATGTGTAATTATGATCACACATATAAGAAGGTATATTCGATTCATAATTTGTAAAGAAATTGATGTGCTAGCTCAACTGGTTCAAAGAGAGGAAGATGTCAAGTTCGTTGATCCTTGGGTTAAATCCTGACAGCGATAGTATGAAACTCTATTATTTTTTATAGCTCCCTTGCGTGCACCGGAGTCCGAAGACAGGGCAATCTCTCTAAGAATCAAACTGAGATTATACTCTCGTCACAATCTTGTTGGGTCGGGGCGTGAAAGCGCTCGAGATGAACGTTCCACCACTTCCACCTTGTAAAGAAATTGATGTTGGGTGTCCTTGGAAGTTGAGATGATAGAGATTGACACCATACAATTTTATTCTCGTTCTTCCTCCCTGAAAAAAATACTCCCTGAATTCCTATTTCAATTCACGAGGACTTATTATTAAAATTATTTTTTTAACTCAAAAATGTGTTCAATTTACTATGACTTGTAAAATTTATATATTCCATGCTCAAAAACTATATAAAAAATTCTAATCTCTCCTTCCCAATAAAAGGTTTTGATTTAAAACAAAATTTAAGTAAAAATGTTTGGTTAAAAGGTAATGCAGAAGAAATAGAAAAACTGTGAGCCGCTCAAACTTTTCCATAAAAGGAAAGAAGATGTTTTTTTAGATGTCCTAAAAAAGAAATAAGGGGTTTTTTTGGACGGAGGAAGTACAAAATTAGGGCCGAGAAGTTTACTTGATTTGATCAAGATTAGAGTAATTAACGAAATTTATTACTTAATAGGGTGAAAAGTTTAAATTGACCATATCATAGTAAGTGAATTTTTGTTTTTACATTCACCCAAGAGTGTTCTTTTTTAACTTTCAGTAGTGACTTTCAAATAAAGTTCAATTCAGTAAATTTCAGCAGAAACCAACAACTGGAACCTAAATTTGAAAGGCAATTAAGCAGAGCAGATGAAGTTGTGAAATACTGCAAATATTACTGTGATCTGATTGATCCCAAAACAACAAAGAACAAACAACAGAAGAAACTGAAACCCATCTCTTGCTATATTATGATATCATTCCTTAATCTTTTTATGTATACACATCTCCACAAGACTCCTCACAAACATTAGCAAACTCCTTTGCAACAACCAACCACAGATATACAAAGAAAAAACTAACTAAACCCTAAGAACTTGTTTCATTTCAGCTTTCAAAGTCAGGAAAATCAACAGTTTTGAACCGAGTTCTTGCTCTGCAAATCTTGATGCATAAACCCAGTAAGGTATACCTGAGACTGAATGATCACTTTGCCCATTTTGAACCCGGGCACGACCGTGAAGCCGACTTTGGGCCTAGTCTTGCCCAGAAAGAAGCTGTTTTTCTTGGTGACATCTTCCATGTGCACCATTGAGAAGTCTGCCCCTCCTTGCACTTGGAAGATCTCAACGATGGGATTGAACGAAAAGGCCAACTTGTGGAGCAGCCATATGGAACTTGACATCCTGACAAACAGCTCGCAGAAAACACCCAATGATTTCCAAGAATCCAAGATGACTTCCTTGCGGTCCATGTTGCTGAAGATCGACGATTCCATGGTGGGATGGATCAGCTGCTCATACTTCCTCTCGCAGAACCTCGAAAACCCAGAGTTCGGATTCTTTTGTAGAACGTCCATCGGATTACACGACAAATGTTCGACTAGTTGTCTCATGTAGCCACTATCAATGCAACCATTGTTGTCATCATCATCATCATCATCATGTGTACCAAAATTGGGCTTATCGAAACCACGAAAGATCTGCAGAAAAACATAGGAAAGGAATGCATATTTCTCATGCCCTTCCTCTGCATAATTGACATCAGAATAAACTGAATTCGCAGCCTGCTTCAGATCCCATCCAGCTTTTTTCATCAGCTCCAACAATATCTTGCTAAAACAATGCACAGATTTTATCGAATCGCGCAACATAGATTCAAAAACATGGATTGTCAACACAACATCCATGGCACTGCATGAATTCTCAGTTCTTCTGAGCCCTAATTTCTTCGAAAGGCTCGAATTAATGTCCTGGATTTTGTTCAATTTCTTCCTCAAAATCAAAACCTCGTCATCCTTAGACTCAATATCAGACTGTAATCGATTTACCATGGTCTCCAATGATCTGAGCTTGCTCTGGTTCTCTTGAACTTGGAACTCGAAAACTGACCCGACTGGGAAGTACTCCAGATTACAGCTCGGATGTTTCCGGAAGCTCCAATACAAATTCCGGATTTCGGTCAATTTCTGAAGAGTGGATACCAGAGCTTTGTCGGCCGATTCAATGGCTTCCCTGTTGAACGGGGCGTGGGCCATTTGGAGCTGGAGATAAGAGGCCTCGAAGGAGGAAACGTTGGCAAAGAGGGATGAGGCGAGGGCATTGGTGAACTGCGCTTTCGCGGTCGGGTCGGGAGAATCGGGCTTGATGACCACAACTTTCTGATCGGGGATGAACTCCTCGGCGGAATTCAGGAGGGCGTAGCCGTCTCCGTCGCCGTCGTCGGCAGAAGTCTCTTCGTCGGCGAAGAGCTCGAAGGTCTTGGCCTTGAAGGCGTGAGCGAATTTCTGAAACATCTCGGAGATTTGCTGGGGCTTCACCACCGCCGCCGCCGCCGTTCCTTCCGCCTGTGGCATCGCTCAGCTGCTATGGATCCGCATATATCGATTTCGATACAAATTCTTGGCTTGTTCGTGTGGATTTGCGATCAGAGAAAAAGGTAGAAGCTGCGGTTGAAAAGGAGAGGGAATAACCAACCGGAGGAAGTCCAAACTCCGTCGAAATAGTCCGGCGGCCGGCGGGGGTATGGGGGGTTAGGTGACTTAAAAGAAAGGTATGTGTGTCAGCGTTTTCCCCACTTTATACTCATGACTATGGATCATGCTTGGAAAAGAAAATTTGCACAAAGATTACCACACCTTTTACTCCCTATTTGAATTTTTTTTCTTTTTATTTTAATTTTTTACTTGATATTTTTAAATTTAAATCATAATATAAAGAAATGATATACAAATATTGTACTTTTTTCGTCCAAAAATAAATTACTCCGGTACATTTTATGCAAAATGAAGTAAAATTATACTCCATCCGTCCCCCTAAGATGTTCTCATTTTGACTTTTGGTGGTTTTTAAGGAGAGTTGAAAAAAGGTGAAAGTTTACCATAATACTCTTAATAAAATATGGGTGGAGTGTATTAAATGAGGTGGGTGAGGTGTAATAAATAAAGTAAGTGGGGGTAGTTATGATATTTTAATTGTTAAAAAATGAAATGAAAAGATCTATCGTGTACAAAGAAAAAGAGCTATTGAGAAGATTTATGGGGGACGGAGGGAGTAATTTATTTCAATTTATTTTTCCGTATATTTAAAAATTGGTATATAAATTCAAAATAAATAAAACTTGGAAAATTAAAAAAAAACATAAAAAATTCTATAAAATAAGAATTTATAAGAATATTTTATTTTATTAAATAATCTATGAAAATACACAAATAAAAAAAATTCCATTATTTTTAAATAATGAAAAATATACGAGGTATATCATTATAAAATGGAGGGAGAATTATGATATACACTCCGCGTAACAACAAATTTATTTTGGAATATAACTTTTTAAAATATGGAGCGTAATACCTCTATACTTCATCCGTCCCATAATGAAATACTCCGTATATTATTTACTATTGAAAAATCACGAGAATTTTTGTTTTGTTTGTTATTTTCATTTATTATTTTATAAGATACTCCGCAAAATATTTTTATCATTTCTTGTGGTATAAAATTTTAAATGTAATTTTAAAATATAAATATTTTATTTTTTACTTCTATATCAATATTAAAATAAAATGCCCTTTAAAAAATATTAAAATAAAATGAGTTTTAGAAAAACAAAAAATGTCCAATTTGCGTAAAATATACGAGTAAATCATTCGACATAGGCAGTAAAAGTAACCCCCTCTCTAGTCTCTTCAACTTGCATTATGATGGCAAGTTTGACCTCCTGCTCTAGATTTTGTATTTGAGATTCATGGTGATTAAATTTGGAGTAAATTGTTAAAATGATCTTTTTCTAATTAGATATTTTCTCAAATTAGTTTTCAATAAATTTTAATTATCTATATAATACTTTATATGAGTAATTGAAATTTGTTTTCAAATAGTACTTTGTAGAACATTTCACATAAATGTCGATTAAGTAGAGAATGTTTTGATATTTTTTATCACCTAAACTTAGAGTTATTTTTAAATGATCATTTATAATAAAGTGTTTTTCCGAAATGGTCTTTTCTTATCAAAGAGGTGTATTTGATTCAAACTTAAAATATTTTGACAAATTTTTAACAATTTATGGATTATGTATTGTCAATGATTGTTTTAATTTCACGTAAAAATGTATAGAAGTGATCATTTTGAGAATTTATTTTACGTTTAAATAATGGAAATAACAAAATACCCTCGAATTAGTCACCATTTAAGTGATATTTTTAAGAAGCAATATTTAGAAAATACATCTTAATTATCAAATACCATGTACATAATTAGAACTTATTGAGAACTAATTTGAGAATACATCGTTAAGAAAACTATTTTGAAAATTTACTCTTAAATTTGAGATGAGATGAGTATCCATGCATTTTAGATTTTTTCTCCTTTTAAAGTACCAAGATATGGTCAAGGGTAGGTAGAGGTGGCAATCGGATCAACCGGATCGGTTTCGGGTTGGATTTTTTCGGTTCGGATATCTTTCGGTTATATGTTATAATCGGTTCAGTTCGGTTCGGATCGGTTAAATTTCGGTTCGGATTTGATTTCGGTTCTATACATTTTTCGGTTCGGTTCGGTTTCGAGTCGGTTCAAATACGGTTCGGTTATAAATCGGTTCGGATAGATTTCGGTTCGGATACAATTTGAGTCGGATATATTTCGGTTTCGGGTCTAGTTCGGTTCATATATATTTCGGTTTCGGATCAAATATATTTTGGATATATATTATTTTCTAATCTTCCCCTTTTGACTTTTTAGTCATATTTTACAATTTGGACTACAAATTATGAAAACATATATATTTAATTATGATATAAATTTAATATAATTAAATTGATTTTGAAATTTAGTTTTGAAATATAAAAATTTTCTCAAATCTACTAATATACTTATGTATATAAATGAAAGGATAAAAGATAAATTCAAATAGTCTTATGTTCCATTTGAATAAAATTTGTAAATTGTTGAGTATATTTGGTTGAAAATAGAGAAAATTAAATTTAATAGAGTCAAATATAATTAATTTTACACCTAAATGTAATGGTGTAGATCAAATTTGAAAGTGATAACAGTAAAGGCTGCCGCTAGAGAGTTTTTTCAAAATGCTAACACTAACATTTAATTTTATTGACTAATATTGAGTGAATTGGTTTGAAACTAATCAAATTAACTCTCAAATCAATAAAATTTATTGTAATGAGATGAAATTAGGATAAAATCTAATTATTCCATACAATTTATCATATATATATTCCTTTCGTCCCAAAAAGAATATCACACTTCACTATTTAAAAATTACGGAAATTTTATTTGTTTGTGCGTTATCATTTATATCTATAACTTATCTTTAATTTCTACATATAATAAATTTAAGGCATAAAAATTTGTACTTTTTTTCAAGAAGATAATTCATTTTATGAGGGAAGGAGCAAGTAATATAATGTAACTAGTTCAAATGGTAAAATAAACGTAAAAATTTAAAAATATAATATGCTTATTGAAAGGTAAACATAGTTCTGAATTTATCGATTTTATTTCTAATCGAGTTCGGATATTATCGGTTTCAGATCTAATCGGTTTCGGATTTTATCGGTTTCGGGTATTATCGGGTCCGGATCTAATCGGTTTCTGGTTTAATCGGTTCGGATATTATCGGTTTCGGATTTAAATCGGATATGAATTATTTAGTTCGGTTTCGGTTCGGTTCGGATCATTTCGGGTTTTCGGTTATAGATCGGATCTTCATTTTTCGGATCATTCCGGTTTCGGTTCGGGTAATCGGTTCCGGTTCTGTTTTGCCAGGTCTAAGGGTAGGGGTGGGCATTCGGGTCCAAGAACCGCGAGTCGAAACCGAACCGCCAGGTTCGGGCCGAGTTAGGTCCGGGTCGTCTTTTCAAAAATTTAAAACGGTCCGGATCGGTCCGGCTCCTATATATTTTAGGGTCGGTCCGGTTTCCCATTTTGAAATTGTTTGGGACCCGGACCGGACTGTTTTTTAAATACTAATATTATTTTTAATATTTTTTTAGTAAATATATGGTAAAACATCGAGTTCAAGTGCTCTTCAGCTTCAATCAACAGAAATAACTAAAAAGCATAAAGGATGTGCGGTATTATTTATCAATTCACTAACATTAGTTTATATACGTTTAGTCTTTTATACATTATTGGAAACTAATTTAATCATATAATTATATTTTCTCTACAGAGTAAAGACGAGATAATCAAGACGTAATTGCATGTGAAGGAGGTAGATTAAATATTGAACTTCTTTAATCATTTGCATATTTTTGTGTGTGGAATATGGTTGATTTTAAAATTTTGTTTTTTGCAGGTTTTTTGGATTTTTTGGAAGCCATGAAGATTGTCAATTTTGCTTTTTTTTGAAACCTATTGACATTATAATGCCAAAATGTGGTTGTCTTCTTTTTGTTGTTGTTGTTGGATGATCATGGGGTGTACACTTTACTCTCATGCCCCTCTTTGTCATTGTTTTTTCATTTATTCCTCTTTTTTGAACTTTGAATGCATTATTCTATAATTTCTATTTGTTTTGAAGAATATTAGTATTATGATAGGTTTGGACCCGTTGATCCGTGGAATCGACCCGTTTCAAACAAGCCGGGTTAGGTCCAGTTCCAATTTTAAAATTTTGAAAACTCATTCCGGCCCAGACCGTTTTAATAAAAACAAGCCGAGTCCAGTTTATAAAAATTTGGGCTCGGATCGGCCCGTGCCCACCCCTAGTCAAGGGCATAAAATGAGACGGAAAACGATTTCAATGATGTATTTATTTATGTGCTTCCCAATTCATGATGTGTGAAAGATGATTTTATGTTTGAATTTAGGGGATTTCAGAAATGTTTTTTATTCTATCAGTTTTTTATTCGAGACCCGGTTTGAAAATATTGAGTTTTGAACAAAGATTTTGTTACCGAATTCAAAATAACCCGCTAAAATGAGTCATATTTGACTAAACATTAACCTGGCCGACACACTACCAAAAGAGTTTTTCAAAATCACGTGCTTTGATATGAAAAATGATGTAATAAAAATTAGATTATGTTTTTATTTTTCTCTTATTACTCAATTTTAGGGTATAAACTTATATTTTTAAACAAGTTTTTGATGATATCACATACTACTTCCATCACATAGTATTCGTCCATTTTGACTTTTTTTCGAGTCAAACTGACAAGCTTGCTTGAGCCTTAATTAAGTAAAAACTATAATGTACGGAGTATATTAATATTAAAAATGATTTTAAAATATTTAGAAATTTCAAAAATTCATTCTATTGTATTACGGAGTAATATAAAATACAAATTGAGAGTACTTCATGATTAAAGTTTCTCCAATTTAGGTCAAAAAAATAAAACTGGACAAATACTCTAAAACGGAAGGAGTATTGCGCAGTTATGTTTGTACATTTTTTCCAAAAAAAAAATACTATCACCTTCTTTGAATATTTGTCCAAATTTGAATATCCGATCAAAATTCAAAAAACTTGACCACAAAAGTCATAATGAGAATTTTAAGACGGAGAGAGTACTTTATAAACATAAAATGAGACAGAATATATTGAGCATAATCCATAAACAAGCTCCCTAATTTCTTGTGACCTCAATAAGAAAATGTAATACAAGAAAATACAATTAAATTATGGGAGAGAATTCAAATTTTCAAATGTTGAGTGGCTTCGCGTCTTAAAGAGCCCGGGATTTTTAGAACATTCCAAAACGAAAAATGTGAAATAAATTCGAGACAAGTATATGACATATGGCAGAATTTTTGGGACATATTAGAGCAAAAACACAAAAAAATAGTGAAACAAAAGAGTATTGATTGAACTCCAATTATAAACTTGAGTTTATAACAAGGGCAGCTTTAATGGGAACAAAGTGTAAAAGACAGAAGAAAGTCGGAAACTATGAATACTTCACTTTCATACTGAAAATTTGCTTGCCACAAGTCCACAACTTCAATGCATCATCCTCTTGTATTGCAATGAATTTTCAATGAGGAAGTGAAGAAGAACTCTTACAATCTGCTGCAAGTCCGTGTTTGTGGCACTTTTGCTTAGGCCAAGAATCGCCTAAAAATTTCGGTTCTCTTGGAAACAGTTTAAATCAGTTAGGAGTAGTGAAATTTCTTGCAAAAATATAAACTTTAACCTCTATAAATGTTTACTTCTTGAGTTTGATATACTCCGTATCATTGAAACTTTTTGTGTATATTTATGTCTATTAAATACGGAGTATATGCAAGGGCTACTGTGTAAATATATCCACATATTTTACAATGCACGCGAATCAGGAATGTATGTATCTAAGAGACCTTACAACCATGAGATGAAGCAAGTCAAAAGGAATCGGACAGTCAAAACTGCAAGAGGACAGCTCTGTTGCTGATTAAGCATCCAGATTTGGACCTGGATAAGCTGGCAAACTCATTATACACTTGTCGACCACTGCCCCTCCTACTGTGAAGTGGTAAATGCTTTGGTACTCTGGTCCATCTAGCCCGAGAACTTCGTGTACTGGAATGCGCAATGACAATGCAGGTTTAAAAAGTTAGGGGTATTTTTTTGTAGGGGGGGGGGGGAGGAGTAAGAGAAGAGAACATACCGGGATCATCAAAGAAGCAACCAATGCCAGTAGCAGAGATGCCGACTGCATGGGCCTCAAGGTACAAAACCTGGCCAAGAACTCCACTCTCCCAAAACAGTCTAGGATACATCCAAGCTCTCTTTCCACCCAGAATGGGCTCGAAATGGGCTATCATACCAAGGCTGAAGCAGCCGTCACTTGCAATGTCCTGTTCATCCATATTTTTTCATGATCAAAGAGATGTATAGACGTTTCCGTAGTCTTATTGAAGTAAAAAATAGACAATCATAAATGCACACCAAGGAAGACAAGCACATAGTTGACAAACGCGCTTGTTCTAATGATTTTACGACTTCCTAGATTGAAAATCACCGTGTTTTATTATGTTATACGAACACAAACTAGTGTTTTTCATCTGCTAAACTTTCAACCAAACACTAGAAAATGCATTGATTTCCCAGAAGTCATCTTCCATCTTTCCAAACGGACCCTGAATGACTATGACTTGACAGTCATAAATACCTGATGGCATGAGAGCCTTTTAGAGAGTTCTTGACAGTCTCCTCTAGCAAGCTCATACAGAGGAAGGCCATCGGGGCATCCATCTGGTTTCTCCCATTTGAACTCTGGCCTAGTGGCCTTCCTAATTCCATCAAAATGGTTCTCATTCCTCACCAAGAAGTAAAAGCCGCTAGGCAAGCCCACAACCCTATGGACAAAAAGAACAGCATCTACTTCACATTCCCAACAAAGTGCCCTAAATGGCAATGCCAATTGCCGTCCATGCTTTAATCCACTCCCAGAACCTGAAGGCATACAATGCAACAAGATTTGATAAAATGTTTCTTTCGCTATACCAGTGTGCCCATCCATATCAACCGCGCTTCTTCTTTTTCTTACAATGTCTCTCAAATTAAATCCCTTGTAACAACTTTCGCCAAGCACCCCACTACTCTGAAAGGGGTCTATGATTGATCCTTCCACCATTGTAACGGGTTTTTTTACAGCTTCCGCAGTTCTATAAATGATGTCCCAACAAACATGCTCTTTACTAAGCAAATTAGGCTTACCCTTCCACTCAACAACAGACAACTCCGAAATAGCAGAGATTAACTCGTTATAATCCACATTATATTCAACCAATGATGAACTAGGGAAAACCAAAAGAACACAATCGGGATGCTCGAACTCAATTTCAGGCATTCTCCCTTTCACTGACCTATCTGGAATTTTGAAGTTCGGAAAGCAATCAAGACCCATTAACTTCTCCAACTCTGCATAGCCTAACCCATCAAGAACCTTGACATCCCACCCTAGCCCAGCTGCAGCCATAGCAACCGCGGCAATGGCATGCCCCACGTCATGATTGCAGTACCTAAATGCCCTTTCTCCATACTTCCAAGCCTCCCTCCAAAAAATTGAGGACAGCCCAACAAGAAAAGAATTCTTTGGTAATATCCGAGCGAGGGATTCGAATGGCACTTCTGCTCTGATCTCCAAAGAATGCTCTTTCGGAGCATAATGGGCGACGAAACCGTGAGAGCAAAGGGATTCGATGGGGGGAGAAATGAGATACGCCTCGGTAGGATGCAGATTCCCGCTGCTAGGGTTTACGCGGAGGGACCAAGTTGAAGCCCCGGCCGTTTTCCAAGCTGATAAGGCGAGAGAATCGTAGAAAAGCCGGGAAATTGTAGAGAGACAGAGGGATTTCGGAGATGGGAGAGAAGAGAAGACCTCGGCGTAGAGAGGGGATTCGGCGGAATTGGGAGAGGGAGGGTGCAGGAGAGAGATGAGTGGGGCGGCGGCGTAGCGGCGGAAAGGGTTCGGCTGGTTTGTCCAGTCCAGGCCGCGAGGGCCGCGGGCGTAGTTGTTGAAGGAGTGCTTTGTCTGGTTGTGGTATCGCAACACTTGAGCTATGGAGGCTTCATTAGCTTCCTTGCTGCCTGATTCTCTGGTAGATGAGGGTTGTGAGGACCAAGTAGACATTGAACGGATTGGGATTGCTTTGCGGGCGGAGGACGCGGCGGCGGCGGCGGCGCCGGTTGGGAGGCGGCTTTGGTGAAGTGAGACTGGAATTCTGCAGGAAATGAGAGGCATTTCGAAATGATCTCTTCTTGAGATCTTGAGATGTTAATTGAATTAAGCTAGAGGAACACCAACATGGGTACCCCAAATGTATACCAAGCCAACACAGACACACACAGATACAAAGTGTCTATGCAACACAGACACTTTTTGTCTGTGTGTGTCTGTGTTGGCTTGGTGTACACTTAGGGTACCCCATGTTGGTGTACCCCTAGCATTGCCCTTCCTAATTTCTATAGTTGGCTAGGGAGTATTTTCCATTACAAAAATGTTTGGAATAAAATATATTTTTTTGGTCCAAAGAATTTGGAAAAAAAGAAAAGAAAATGATTTTCTTTCATTTTTTATGAAAATGAAAGCAATTTGGTTTTCTCGCCACTTAATATATTTTGTCTTCTTATTTTCTTTTCTTTCTAACTAAACAAGAAAAACTTTTTCTACTTCATTTTCAGTTAGTTTCCCTTTCAATTTCCTTTAACGAAACACAGTGCAAGTTGTATTCTAATTTTTACGTCCAACTATCTAGGCAATTAATTTCTAATGGCTTCGATAAAAAAAGGAATAAGTAAAAAATGTATAAGTTGAGTTATAACTTGGTGTATCCTAGTTACTCTTCTTTGTTTGAAAGATTTGGTTTCCCATTAACGGACTAATCCTAAACTCTTAAGACTTTACTCAACAAGACAACAACGTATTCCCAGTCGTCTTCTTAATAGATTCCTTCGAATTCCTGATAGTTCCAAACTCTAACACTGCAAGTGAAATGAGATATCTGCAATTGATCTGACTAAAAAACTTATTCAGAAGCTAATGTTCATTGATGGAAACCATTTTAAGAAGAAATTTAAGTATTGAAGGTCGTGACCAAATGTGACACTACAACTTGTTGAAAATATCTTGGAGATTATATCTTTTATACTAGCCGACATATCGCATTGCAACCCACCACAAGAAGCACTGACCTTCGACTTTGACATATGGATTAGCACATAGCATTTGCCCTTACTCATTTGGTCATAACTAAGTTGGGCTTTGATATTTTTAGAGCATTAAAATTTTCCAATTTTTTATCTGAAACAATATGCACATATATCTAGCTAAGAGTGTTGCAATATCTACTCTATTTATGTAAAATTAATAAAATTACACTTAAAAATTGTTAACATCTAATATTCCTTCTATGTATTTTTAAGGTTAAAGTTATTCATTTAACCATAAGTAGGGTAGATGTTGTTACAATGAGGGTGAATATAACAACACCCTTTATCTAATTGAAATATAAGTTTATTTCTGTTTTTTCATACAAATTTTAATTTTGTATCAGGGGTCTAAATAGGGGTCTAAATAGAACGGATTTTAAATTTTCATCAATAATCAACTCATACTTATTAATTGCATGGTCATCATTTAAAATATCACGAGACACTAAAATTGTTGGGAATGACGGTCTTGCATAGGAATAATTTTTTTGAGCATTAGTATTTTGGATAGCATTTTAAAGATATAGATTAACTTTGAATATGGTAACGTTGTTGTTAGATACTCCCTCCGTCCCCCTGTATTTGTCTATATTTGACTTTTGGAACTGTTCATCTAAGCACTTTGACTCATCAAATTCTCTCAATGTATAAGCCTAAATATAGTCATGTGTGATCTTGTTTGATTTGTCTTAACATATAGATTATTAATATATAATTTCTATAATTTTTTAATATACAAATTACAAGATAAAATGGATTAAAGAAGTGCATTGGATGGTGTGCAAAAATGAAAGTGGACAAATATAGGGGGATGGAGGGAGTAGTTTTTTTTCAAAACACTAAGGGTCCGTTTGGTGAGTTTTGGAGATATGATAAGATATGAATTTTGATATCTGAGAGAAATGATATGGGTTTTGAAATCTGGATCAAAACTGTTTGGAGAGGGGAGAAATCAAATCAAATGAGATTATGCACCGCTAGTAAACAAAACACTCACCCCATCCTTTCTTCGCTTTTACTCACTTCACGCTTCTTCTCCACATTTCGATCGCCATTTTTTCCGAATGAGATATTATCATTCAATTCTGGACTAAAGATAAAAAGAAAACTCATTTGAATTTCTTTTCCAGTCTCCTTTTTATCTACCACTCCTCCAGGACCAAACTGATTCCCTTTTTCTGCTTTTTTTTCTTTATCTCTTTCTCCTTCTTGAAACCATATCATATATATCCTGCGTGCGTGGCCACGCCTCTTTAATCTCCTCTCCGAATCTTTAGCCTTTGATTTCGATTCAATGATTTAAGATTTCGCCACCAGATCTGTGTGCAGGGAAAACAGAGCGGCTATGGTGTCCACTTCGGTCCAGTGGACACCATATTGAAGAAGAAATAGGAGTTGCATGGGGGGAAAAAACAAAGCAATAAAAAGATAAATGAAGATGAAGGAGATGCGAGATGAGGAGGAAGGAGATGTACAGTTCCAAAGGAGAAGATGACGACCAACACAGCGGAGGAGATGGGGAGCACAATTTTGTGATTGTGAAATCGGCACTTTAAGTGTTGAAATCGGTGCTATACGAGAGATATCAAAAAGCGGCGTATTTGGAGGTTTCTGATTTCTCCAGATTTGAAATCAAAACCCTTTTTTGTTTCACCAAACACCAAACTTGAGAATTTAATATCTAAGATATTGAAACCTATATCTGATTTTCTCACCAAACGGACCCTAAGTCTAATTTCTAGGTTGTTTTCAAATTAACCCGATGTACTCTTAAGGCTTGGTCTTTTCTGTTAGAATGTTAAAGTTGGATGTTAGAAGAGATTAAAAAGAGTTGGAAGAAACTCGAATAAGTTGGTAAAATTTGAAAGGAGTGTTAAAATATTAAAAAAAGTAAGTCTAAAAAAAATTACTCAATAAAATGATCACCTAAATAAAATACTATGTATGTTAGAAAACTAATTTTTTTAAAAAAAAGAATTAATCTTTATCCGTGTTCGATGTGATATTTTTTAAGTTTAGATATATGATTTACTGTATATTCGTCACATGTAAATAAATTTTTTAAGTCATTATTGAAAGAAAGTGGACGCAATTGAAAAAAATTATAAGGAGTTGAAAAATTGAAAACTAATTTTTTAAAATGTTCTTAGAACTTACTCTCTTCAACTTGTTTTTAATATTTATTCTAATTGAAATCAGATCAAATCAGCTTAAAACAAACTCTAAATATAACTACAATCAAACTAGATTTCTAGATCAGATCAAAACGTATTTCAATCCTATCATAATAAATATCAGATCAGATCAGACGAACGGAACGCAACCTTAGTCTTTATCAAATCAGATCAGATCAAACCTTATTCTAATCTTATCATAATTAATATCAGATCAAATCAGACGGAACGCAACCTTGGTCCTTATTAGTACGGAGTAGGGATGAGCGTGGTACGGTATGATATGGTATTTAGCTCGTACCGATACCGTACCAAATATTTCGGTTCGGTATGGGATTTTATGTTGTACCGATCCCGAAGCATCGGTTCGGTATGGTTCGGGATGGTTCGGTATCGGTTTCGGTACAAATCGGGATGAATATATACGTACCTAGTTACATCATAAATGTAACAAAACTTTTATTTTTGAAAAATCGAAAGTACATTTAACCAAAGAAAGATAAATTTTTTTAAAATGAAATAATAAAATACAAGAAATGCTTATGAAAGTTAGTTTATATTTTGCAAAATAAAGAGAACAAGTGATAACAAAGTATTATTTCAAATATTTGTTAATATTCTTATACTAATCTACAAAAAATAAAAAACTCTTATTAAAGTGCAACTTAAACATAATAAAATTAAACTAAATTGTCTATATAAATTTTTTATTTAATGAAGAAATATAAAAAGATTATTATTTTATAATATGTTAGTATATATGTTCGGTTCGGGAATTTCGGTATGGGAAGTAACCTCGTACCATTCCCAAATACCGGACCGACTATTCAGTTTGGTACGGGTCGGTTTCTTTTCGGTACTTTATCGGTTCAATATTTTTCAATTTGACATTCTCGATTTTTTCAGGAAATATCGGGAGCGGTTCGGTCCTTTCTCACCCCTAGTACGGAGTATTAACTTTGGAGTTGTGGGCTTAAATTGACAGTTGGTGTATGGTATGACTGTACGCGTTCCCATCTCCGCGTATTAAACGCTACTCCGTATATATGATAATGTCTTTATATAAGCCATAGAGAATGATAGAAGTCATAGAACTCCCCCTTCCATTAACACAATTCTCTGTTGACTTCTTCCCCCTTCCTTCTTGAATCCCTTCTCCCTCTCATCCATTAGTCCACGCCTCAAATCTCTCTTTCAATCACCCATTTCTTCATCGTCAATCTTTTCCCACTGTCACCAACCCGCCCAGCCGGAGCCAGAGGATTCCCACAAATAAAGGTCCCCATACACTTTCACCCGCTCCTTTTTTTTCCCCTTTTTGTTTTCAACGCCAGCCTCAATCCCTTCTGTCAATACCCTCCCTCCCACAGAGAATGCGGATTCATTCGTCCCTGGAATTCGCAGATTTCTTGGGAGAAAATTGAAAAGATTGGATTTTTTTTCCTTTCTTTCTTCTTCTTTTTTTACGCGTTTCTAACCCTAGGCGTCTGTTCCCAGAAATTTCTGGGTAGCTTTGGTGTTTGATAAAGTGTGAGGGCAATCGGAGGTGTGGGTATTGTTTGAATCTTGGAGATTGGGGGATAATAGGATGTCCCAGATGAAGCACATTGATAATATTCCTTCTACCCCTGGGAAAATCAAGTACAATCGGACCAGGCTCCATTCTTCCCTGGCCAAGCTGACCTTCTGGTCATTCCTCTTCTTGGGGTTGATCTATGTTGTGTTCTTCAGATCACCTTCTTCCTATTCCTCTTCTACTTCCTCCGGACCTTCGGATCTCTCCAGGAGGTCTCTGAGGACCAGCTCCTACGGTGGCCCGGAATGGGAGAAGAAGATTAGGGCCTCTGCTAAGGTTAGATCAAGAAATGGGATTTGTGTTTTGGTCACCGGGGCTGCCGGGTTTGTTGGGACCCACGTCTCAGCTGCCCTCAAAAGGCGTGGAGACGGCGTCTTGGGCCTGGATGTGTTCAATGATTACTATGACCCGTCGTTGAAAAGGGCCCGCCAGGCTCTGCTGGAGCGCTCCGGCGTCCACATTGTGGAAGGGGACATCAACGATTCTGCCCTCTTGATGAAGCTCTTTGGCATTGTTCAGTTCACGCACGTGATGCACTTGGCAGCTCAGGCTGGCGTCCGGTATGCTATGCAAAACCCTAGCTCCTATGTCCACAGCAACATCGCGGGCTTTGTTAGCCTTCTAGAGGTCTGCAAGAGTGTCAATCCTCAGCCTGCTATAGTCTGGGCATCCTCTAGTTCAGTCTATGGATTGAACACCAAGGTGCCATTCTCAGAGAAGGACAGGACAGACCAGCCTGCGAGCCTATATGCTGCAACCAAGAAAGCAGGTGAGGAAATTGCCCACACCTACAACCATATCTATGGGCTTTCCTTGACCGGATTGAGGTTCTTCACTGTTTATGGACCATGGGGAAGGCCAGACATGGCTTACTTCTTCTTCACAAAGGACATTCTGAAAGGGAAGCCCATCCCCATATTTGAGGCGCCGAACCATGGCACGGTTGCTAGGGATTTCACCTACATAGACGACATAGTGAAGGGCTGTTTGGGGGCATTGGACACTGCTGAGAAGAGCACGGGGAGCGGTGGGAAGAAGAAAGGGCCAGCCCAATTGCGGGTATTCAATCTCGGGAACAAGTCACCCGTGCCCGTTTCGGAGCTTGTGAGCATTTTGGAGAGATCACTCAAGACGAAGGCCAAGAGGGAGATCAAGAAGCTTCCAAGGAATGGGGACGTGCAGTTTACCCACGCGAATATCAGTTTGGCCCAGAGGGAGTTAGGGTACGAGCCAACGACCGATCTGCAGACGGGTTTAAAGAAATTCGTTAGATGGTACCTCAGTTACTATGGTCATCATGGGAAGAAGACTGCATCCCAATGATCCCATCCATCCATTCCATTCCCTTTGGTGTTGTGGGTAGGACACCATTCAATATTTCTTCCCCATTTTGGATTCTTGTTGTTTCTAACCCATCATCCCATTTCATTGCTCCAATTTTCTTGTTTTTTTCTTGATGATCATAATGATGATGATGATGCCATAAAAAAGGGGTTCATTCATCTGATTCCACAATGAAGGAAAAATTTATAGAGGGAAAGATATATATATGTGTGTTTGCTTGCCATTGGATCTGCATTCATCCAATATCAATGAGACCAAATCTTAGTACTGTTTTGAGTGTGAGTCTTGTACCTTAAATTTATTGTTGTGTACCATTGTTTTCCCTCACTTAAGTCTACTTGCTGATTGAACATATATATATGTATTCATTACAAAAACCCAAGTGAAGAGTTATACTACATTACTACCCCTACAATAATTGTCTGTCTCATTGATGGTTGTCAATCTAAATACAACTTATGAACCCTCTTTTTTTTTGTTTAATTGTTGTTGTTGTGTTACTCTCTTCATTCCAAAGAACAGTTTTGGGTTTGATCTGACATAGTTTTGTTAAGAAACTTGAATTATGTGCTTGAGATTCATACAATGAAGATCAGAAAAAGAAAGGTTTTTTTTTATTAAAGATTATTCTTGTTCGGTTGGCTGTTTGATTGATTTGCAGTGATGTTTTTTTCCCCCTTATAAACCTTTTTTTTGGTTCATTTGTTGTTAAAATGTTGTTTTCTCCCAGAAACTGTGCCAAACATTCACTTACACTGACTTTAGAAAATTGACTTTTCAAGTTTGCCAAAAAAAAAAAAACTGTACTCCCAAGTACCAAAGTAGGAACATTTGTTTTGGATAGAGATAATTTTAGCACCTTTTGATAGTGTTTTTGGTGTTTGCTTTTTTTTTTAAGCTTCTTGTGACAAAGATAACGAATTCTGAAGTACTTTTGAATTCTTTTTTCGAAGCAGTAACTGTTCCAATGTGTGAAGCGGAGCCTTGATGTATTTTTCTCTTAATACGTCATGACAAACTTGTAATAAAAAATTGTTTTGGAATTAATATTATGATGAACGGACTTCAGAATGATAGTTCAATTGAAATTGAACATTTTTTTATTCAAAATGAAAATACACTACGTGATAGAATTTAAGATGAGGCAATGGTGAATGGATTGAGTCATACTTGATAAGACATTTCGATTGAATTATATTTAAAAGATTAAATTGAATCGATTAATTAGTCCAACTTAAAAGTTTATTAACTTGTTACATTCTTCCCAATTTTTAGATGAGGGATAGAGTCTAATACTCATCCTGAAGTAGACAACTAAATCATTTTGAATCTAATTGGTTGGCCATATGCAAATGGTCTTTCTTTCCCTTGAACCTAATATTTGAGAATGCAATGGCAAAACTTTTATGACTATGATTCGTTGGCTATGGACTTCTAGACGAAAAATCGAGTTAAATAAGCCACATGTTATTTTCCTTACAAACAACTGGGCTAAAAATTCATGGACTGCTAGGAATGAAAACCTAGACGGATACCTTGACAAATGAGTGGAGCCAAAACTTACTTCGTTACCATTAAAAGATTTAATTCAACCAATTAATCAGTTTAACTCAAGAGCTTATAAACATGTTATATTCTTCTCCATTTTCTGACATACTCTACCATAGGGGTGCATACAAATCAAATAAAATGTATTCGATTCGTGATTCGTATTCGAAAAAGATGATTCGTATTCGCTATATTCGAATTCGAATCCGAATACAAATCATATTTTAGATTCGAATTATTTTCGAATTCGAATACAAATATTAATAGATTCGATTCGTTTATTATTCAAATTATTCGAATATTATAATTTATAAATAAATTTATATATATTCTAATATATTAAAATTTGTGTACATATAAATTTATATATATGCAAATATTATAATTTATAAATAAATTTATATATATTCTAACATATTTTTACTACATTTTAATTTTTACTACATTTTACATTATTATAAAATAATAATTTAATGTCTTTAAGAAATTTGTTTTAAGAAAAAAACTACTAATATTTTCGATTTCGAATATTCGAATACGAATTCAAATATGTCAAATATCTATCGAATCGAATACGAATGTTTTTTAAAATTCGAATTATATACGAATCCGAATTCGAATACATATCACTTTAATCAAATACGAATCGAATAGTGATATATTTGCTTCGATTCGATTCGTATACACCCCTACTAGTCTACCACCAAGTGTACTCTACATACAACGGGCTGCACGGTCTTGATTCTCCCTTGATATTATGCTTCCAAAACTTGCCTTTTTGTTTCTAGATGTTTCAAAAAAGACATCTCACTTTGTCTACTTTCCTCTATAATATATACTCCGTAGATTATATTGAAACCAATTCATTAAATGTTAAAAACATTATTGTCTTTGTTTAGAAAAATCGTTCTTATTTTTATCATTGATAGGGATATAGAGTGTACATTTTGTGGCTGATTTTTTAATTTTTTCTTTGATGTGACGTATAAAAATATTCTTTCTCCATCTCTAAAAGATTATCATAGTTTGCCTTTTTTGGTCAAACTGTGGTAATCTTTAAGAGACAGGAAAAGTAATATAATGGATAGATTAATATAGAGTAGTAAATAGATGTGATAGATTAAGTATGGTTTATTATGAGTAAAACAAACTTTTTAATATAAAGTGAGTGTTTTATTGAAAAAATAAAAAAAATGAAAAAATGAAATATTTTAAAAAACAGAGGGAGTAATACTTATCATCTACGGAGTAGTTTATTTTATACTCATATTTAGTTATACTTCCTTCGCCCCAATTTAAATAGTCTATTGTTTACGAAGTTTGACTTATTGGGAAGAATATAAGTATAGTACTCCTTGATTCAAAAGAGGAAGTGAATCAAGGAGAAGGTATGAAAAATTTGAAAGAGGAAGAAGCGGGATGGAAAACATCTTCCGAAAAAAAATATTACCTTTCATTTTCACTTTCGTTTGACTGACTTGTTTTCCATTGAGTCATTTTCTATTTTTACCAAACGGAAAATGGAGAAAACGACTTGTGAAAGTCATTTTCCTCATTACCAAACGAACCCTTATTTCCAGTTAGAGTATTTTCAAATGATATGAAGTGTACAATTTTTTTTGTTAGAATTACTCAAAAAATCCCATCGCCTGGGCGACTCCTAATGAGAACACTACACTATTTTATTATGTTCTAGGTTTACTTGGGGAAATTACTATGTGCACCACACTATTTTCTATGAATGAAACAAAAAAAAGTGTTAAATTTCTCAGAAAAATGACCGGAATAAATTAAACTTTAATCAAAATCTGTCTGACTAATGAAAAACATGCACATGATACATTAGAACACTGATACATACTGAACATGTTTGCACTTTAGTGTTGTTGTCTTTACACTGAAACATAACCTTACTTTGAGGACAAGTACTGAAAACAAAGCTGAAAAAGAAAGCAAAGATAACAGCAACCACAACAACAACCAAGGTTAATCTCACAAAAGTAGGATCTGGCGAGAGTGCGTATGCAGACCTTACCCCTACTCAAAAGTAAAAAGATTGTTTCCAAAGAGACCCCTGACTCGGAACTTATTTGCTTCAGCTTATTCTTTTTACTTATTACCTATTCTAATTGAAATCGGATCACATTGGAAACAACTCTAAATATTACAATCAGATCATATCATAACTTAATCGAATCTGATCCGAACAAAAGAGAACAAGCACCCAAGCTGCCAAGTATCACTGGTATTCACGTATGCAGCCAAACCCCTATGTTTCATACATAGAGCAGTTGTTTTCGGATGACCCATGATGAGCGTTGAAGGTTGCATTGATTAACTGTTACTTCACTATTAAAAGAAGCGCAGACAGTTTAAAGAGTCATGTTGCTTCATTCCATCATAGTGAATCTTTGGCTCCATTGGAGATGATGGAAACAAAGAAAGCATAGATAATAGGAGTGGAAATCGAACGTTAAACAACCGGGAAAGAGATGGGTTTTCTGCCCGGCCATGTTTCTATTTTCTGGAAGTACTTCACCGGCACGACACCGTCAAAACCTTCCGTCAATATGACCTTATTGTCAGAGATGTAAAGCTTCATTCCTTCTGAAGTTAAAAAAAAAAGATAGAAAAAAGATAAATTCTAATAAGCTCCATTGCTGATATTGTACTCCTTGAGTCCATTGTCTTCTCTCTCTCTCTTTTTTGTGGGACCAAAAAATTATCTCCTCTTTTAAAGAACTAGTTTCTTTGGACACCTATCATGGGTGTAATAAGGACCCAGGGTGATTTGAGGACCCTACAATGCCTCGTTTGATCCCAAAGTGGTTCCTGCCCCCTAACTCACTCCCCACAAACCCCCAACCACATCTGTTTTGCCGCAGTGCTACAGTAAAATATTGTAGCATAACTACAAAAAAGGGCATGGAAGGGGTTGGGGGGTTGGTGGAAGGGGGTAAAGAGGTAGGAATCCCTTCGGGGTCGAATGGAGCACTGTAGGACCTCAAATGGCATGGGTGTCAAAACAAGCCCAGTCTTTAAATTAAAGAAAGATTACATTGTTCTGCTCTCTTCTAAAAAAATCTCAATCACAGAATTTCTGCTTTACTAAAGATAGTTAACGTCCAAATTGGAAGATAAAAAAGGACGAATGGAGGGAGTAATACAAAAATACCTTCCAATGCCTTCTTGATATCCAGAAAGATCACCATATTGATATCTCGTCTCATTCCTGCATAAACAGGAAACATGCCTCACTAGTCATTAACTAGAATCAATTCTCCTTTAGTCCCAAATCTGAGCACTTGTTTTGACTTTTGTGATCATAGTTTATAAAATTTGGTAGATTTTTATTAAAAATACATTGAATTATATTATGAACTTAATATCATTACACTCATTTTGAATTTTAGTTTTGAAATATCATACTCTTATACTCCGGGTAATATTTATTTATGTAGGGTTATAAATATCAATGATCAAAGCATTGCATTAGTAACTGTAAAAGTCAAAGTGGAAAATAATTTTGGGACGGAGGTAGTAGCTGCATCTCGCAGAAGTCAAGAAAAATGTGTTTGAGAAAGAGTATGTTACACTTGTAACCATTCACCAGTTAATATCTTCTTTCAAACAGCATCTTCAACAACAATTTACTACCTCCATCTATATTTATCTTCCTACTTTCCGATTTGGGTTGTCCTAAAATTTTATTCCACTTTCTTTTAAGGGAAAAAGTTGTGTGGTCCATATTATATCTCTTTCTCTACACAAACCACAACCACACAGATTTTACTTTTTTAAAAACCATGCAATGTAAAACTAGGAAGAAAATTATGAGACTGAGGGAGTAACTTGAATTTATCAATTGCAAGTTTGCAATCCATGCACAAATGTAAATATTCTATCATGCAACGACAGGTCAACTACATACCAAGTAGAATCCCACAAATAAGTATGGTTTGGGGAGTGTGTACGCACACCAACCCCTACCAGGTAGTAGAGAGGCTGTTTTCAAGAGATTTAAATATTCTATTATTTCTATCATCTTACCACTAATTACTTCACCGTCTGTTGGTAAGCCACATGAGAAGTGAATGTGCAATCTTTTCATGCATTTTAGACCTTGCTCCAAAATTGATTGCAAATTCCTCTTGTAGGTCCCATGCACGCAAACTGCACCTTAGGCAACCAACCATAAGAGAGATGCACTACTAATACATACAACACGAGAAAAAGTCCATAACATGTCAAACAAATCTTTACCCGGAACTTCTTCAGCTGAAATGACAGGTTTCAACAATCGTTCTGTTTCAACAGTCTATGAGAAGAGGACAAGAAAAAACTTGATCATATTGCTGAATCTAGCATAAAACACTACTTTGAAGGTGGGATAAAGTTGCACATTATATACATCAGAAGTGGTGACACTCACTAACACCACCTTCATCATTTCATCATTACATATTCATGGGAAGGAAGTCTAGGGACATGGAATATTGACATTAAAAGGTGGCATTCTGAGGTGATGATCAAATGGTTTTCATTGCCCAACGAATATGTAACAAATATGAATGCACCTACTAATGTCTGTGTCTTTGATGTCTCTCCAGAATTTTTGTCAAGCAAAAGGATGAGAAAGTATCATGAAAGTAACAATTCTCCAATACACTGCAAACCCTTATAGGTATAAGGTACTTGACACAATGCAAAATAGCTAGTTGTATGTAGGGTATTTTAAACTTCTTAAATGTTCTAATTTTGGTAGATGGGTTAGATCAAGCACAATGAAGATAAATAGTTTCAAGAGCCACAAACTAATATACTCCTCTCGTCCCAAAAAGGATTTCTATTTGAAGAAGGAAAAACTTCTATATTTTGATAAGGTAATACTACTGCAAGTCTTTCATCCTTTGTCCTCCCTGTCTTGTTGGAATTTTCCAACTTTTCTAATTCAGATGTCCCAAACATCTTTCACTTTCCATTTTAAGACAATACATAAGCTTCAATTAAAAACAAATTTTCCATCCTCCCGAATTTCAATTTTTCTAATAGTTCACTTTCAATTCAAGGGCATAAGTGTCAGTTTAATAAAAAAACAACCAATTTTTTTGTTATTATGTGCAGCGGGCAACACCGAAAAACTCCAGCGGAGCTAAGGGAGTTTACATTATAAATGTATATGGTGGTTTAGCTTAAATTATCATATCTATCTTTTGTTCCTTATTCTCTTTCTCAAATATTAGATGAAACATTAGTCCACTTGAATTTCAATTTTTCTAATAGTTCACTTTCAATTCAAGGGCATAAATGTCAATTTGATAAAAACAACCAAGTTTTTTTTAATTATGTGCAGCAGGCAACACTGGAAAACTCCAGCGGAGCTAAGGGAGTTTACACTAAAAATGTATATGGTGGTTTAGCTTTCATTATTCTCTTTCTCAAATAATAGATGAAAAATTAGTCATGATCAAACAAACAATACTTTTGAAGAGGTTTACCTAAAAAACACTAAAACACAAAACTTAGATCAAAATAAGACCCCTTATGTTTTTATCCCTGAGTTTGGCAATGTGAAATGCAACAATTTGGCATTATATATTGGCATTTCGCGGTGTTTGTTGGTAATATTTGGCATTATGTCATATTTAAGTATAAATACATTAAAGGCCCTATTTTGGTATATGAAGCATGTTTTAGTCCTAGTCGGGTGTTTCTCCCATACTTTTATTGGATCATTCGAAGTGGGGATTCTGATGGATTACCACTATTGAGTGCCCTTGGTTTGCACGTATCCAAAGCTCTCCACTTTCTTCCAACAAGCTAAACCTTTGTTTGTTGTCCTTTCTAACTGCCTAAAACATATAACGAGGAAAAAGAAATGAGTATTACTTTGCAAAATTTAAACCATAACCAAGAAGTATCAATTCCACCAACAAGTGACCCTAATGAAAAAATGCAATCTAAAACTTTTCAAGCTAGAACTACAATATTAATGAAGCAATCAAGCAATGTCCCTAGATAGAAGTAAATTTCCATTAAAATACCAAACTAGGAGTGCATTGTTTTTATCTCCTAAGTAAGAGTTAGACAGTGTAAATGATGGCAGTATGATGATAATATAGCAGTGTAAATAGTGATAATGGATGGTGGCAGTGTGGTGGCCCACCGATAAGAGCTCTGACAACCCACAGCGGCGCTCCGGTAACCAGTAACGAAGCTCTTGTGGTAGTGTGGCATAAGAGTGTGCACTATGGGAGTGACAATGTGACTCTTATTTAAGTAACAAAAAGGGTACTCTGTATTTTCATCATCTTTTATTCCTATTAAGGTACTTCTCCTATGTACTTCTCCCAGGCCTGATGAAAAAAAATAAAAAATGACCCTAGATAGAAGTAAATTGGCATCAAAATACCAAAATAGAAGTGCATTTTTTTATCCCCTAAATAGGAGGTTGGCAGTGTAAACAATGACAGTTTGATAATAATATAGCAGTATAAATAGTGATAGTATGATTGAGTGTGGTCACATTGCGGTGGTGGACCACCGGTTGACGGTGGTCAACGGTAGTGTCAGTTTCAACAAAACCATTGCTCATAAAATATTGAAGTAATGAAGTAAGTTGCACTGAGATGGGGATGGGGACTTATACGGGAACGAGGTCGGAAGCGTGAAAACCCCAATTTTTCCAAAATTTATAAAACAATTGAGGTATGAAGACGTCCCTAAGTACCTAACCACGAATGTTTTGGGGACGGGAAGCGGCACCTATTTGAAGAATCCGTGCAGCATAGCTAATGGCAGTGTTGGTTGTTAGCAGGCGGCGATGGTGGTGGTTTTTGGTACTTGTGTGTGGTCGTCAA
This sequence comes from Cuscuta campestris, assembly GCA_900332095.2. Taxonomy (NCBI): domain Eukaryota; kingdom Viridiplantae; phylum Streptophyta; class Magnoliopsida; order Solanales; family Convolvulaceae; genus Cuscuta; species Cuscuta campestris. Next base: position 644,494 of record OOIL02000547.1, read on the forward strand.
CGACGATAATTGTAGTATCGCATTGACGATGGTGGGTGTTTGTTGGGCGACGACAGTGGTTATCGGTGTGGCAAACAAAGGCTGGAGGAAGTAGATGGTGACAGTGACAACAGGTGGCTAGTAGTGGTGGTGATGGTTGGCGACATGAGGTGGGAATCAGCGATGGTAGTGGTGGTGGTCGGCAGAGGTGATGGTGCCATGCTGGTGTGTGGCAACTGCAGTGGTGGAGGCTAGCAATGGCGGTAGTGGGTGGCTGCAACCAATAGTGGTGGTGGTGTGGCCAATGATGGTGAGAGTGAAAGTAGTGGTGGAGGAGGGACAATGGTGGTGGGTGTCCAACTGTGGTGGTGGTTGTTGGCTAACACAAAAGTGGTGGTGGGGTGGTAGCGATGGTGATCCAAGAGGAGATATAGATATCAGAACTGCATGAATTTATATCTTCCAAATTTGAAATATATCAAAGCACTCTCATTTGGGACTTGGGAGGGTGGTGACATCGGGAGATATTAAATCATAATCCTATTTAGGCTTCACCAAATAGGCCTTTATAGTTTATATTATTAATAAGCAGAAACCCTCTATTTATACTAATCCCAACTCCCAAGGAATATATAAAACCCTCCATTGTCTGATTTTGTTTGTACAATTATACAATTTTTTGGCTCACAAAATACGTAGAATAACTTTAAAAGTCTGAACAATGTTATGCAATGCTTACATTGAGAAATACTTGTTATACAATGCTTATATAGAGAATTAAGAGAAATGTTGTAATGGATTTACACATTGATAGGAATTGGAAATCTATACCTAATGAGAAATATAGTTTCTAAATCTGGAATTGCTATATACTTCTATACTTCAACAATCAACACAAAAGAAAGAAAAAGAATGTTTATCATGCAAAACAAATGAGTGCTTAATGAAGTTACAGTCAACAAAATCATGTGTGTGCATGTAACACTCCACTAGACAAAACTAGAGGGCATAAAGGACTAAGGGAGGAAATGCATTTGCACTAACCTCTTTGATATCATCAACTGTGTGCAACCGCATTGGGATATTGGCAAATGTTTTCATATTCAGTTTCAATAGATCTTGGACCTTGACAAATCCATCACTCCTCATATTAAGTTTTAGCTCGGAAGCCATGTGACGAAGAATACGAGTTCTGAGGCCATTGCACCACAAATAAATAAATATGTTGCATTCATAAAAAGAGATTTGTGAAGATAATTGTTGCTTAGAGCAGAAAAATGAGGGATTTAATGGGCTTAATGACTAACTAAGACTCCCCGGTCGTGACATTTTTTTCTCATTTTTCTATGTGGCTTTTTCTAAAATTTACTTCCCTTCTAAGGAAATGTTTAAATAGTCAATACTGTTTCTCAGATTTCCAAATCAACAACAATCACACAATTCCACTTCTTTTAATAATCATTCATGCCAAGTCATTTTAAGAAGAAAAATATAGGATGACAGAATAATAGACCCAATTTCATTTTCATTAAATAATTGACCTAGGCCAAACCTTCAAAACAAATTAGCCTGAAGCCTTACAACACACCAACTCCATATGAGGCTTATTTTACTAATGTAAGTTCAATATGAATGATTATTTTCTTCATGCTTCAAAACTTAATTTTTTAATCAATTTTTTCTAAAATTAAATTTTTTTATACCTAAATTTTCTAAACATTCTGGATTCAACTGAACTTTTCTGAACTTTTTGGATTTCATCGAATTTTTCCGGATTGAAATTAAGTCACCTTAAGGATTTTATTAATAAACTTTGTTGAAAGAACAAGATCTGAGAATCACTAGAGGTGACGAGAACATGGCCTAGCCAACTAACCAAGTTTTGTGAAAGGTAATTGCCTCACAATCATCATTAAAGACAAAACTAGTTGTGAAAAGTTCAAAATTGAATCAATTCCAAACATCATTACGAAATCACAAATACTATTTCAAAGAAATGCATAACAAATACAAAGTTACCAGAGATTGAAGATTACATACAATAATCGGCCAAGAGCTTCAATTTTGTCATTTCCGGAGCCACCGCCATGACCTCTCCACCATTCATTGTTTTCCTTCATATCAAATCTTCTACCTCCACCACGGCTACTGCAATGCACATTAAGAAAAAACAATGATATGCAAATAAACTACAAGGAGAAATGCATGACATTTACTCCCTCCGTCCCATTTGATTTTTTACAGTTACTATTTAAGTGGTCAGACTATTCCCACTTTCTATACATGTTTTCATGTATCATTTAATAAAATAAATTAATCATGTCACCTCTTGTTTTGCAGATCTTTTTATGTAGTTTTTACTTTTATAAATTTTATTTTTTAATTTTATGCAAATTATTAAATCAATTGAATGAAACATAATTTCAACCACACATCATAGACCATATTGTAAACTATCAAGTTGGATGGAGATAATACTGTGTAGTAGACTGCAATAGAAACCCAAAAATTTAAAAGTTACTACAGTGTACCTGTGATTTGAAGGTGAAAATGCAGCATTAGAATATGATGCTGATTTTTGGTGTGAATCCATTGAAGTTAATGCACGGAAGCTGGGCAACAGAGGGAATGGTGTAGATGAAGTGCAAGGAAACTGAGGAAGTGCAAAGATGCAGCTTCGAAGAATTTGAAATTTACTGTAGTTTAGTAAAGAAGCATGCATAAGGGAGGGCGATGATGCTATGCTAACTCAAATAGTGGTGAGTGGAGCACATTCACTGCAAAGCAATACAACAGAGCCAGCATTGACTTTAGCAAAATTATGAGTCAAAGACCTAGGCAAAGGTACAGAATGGGACAATCAAAAAGGCAAAAATAGAACCTAGGCAAAAGATTATCCTAAGATGCAAAGAAAACTAAAGAATTGAATGGCAATGATACACAAAAAATAGAAAAAAGATCATCAAAACAAAATCAAATTTACTGGAGCAAGATAGACAAAGAAGAGACTGAAAAAATAATAAAAAGTAGACAGTCTTACAGCAAACTTAAACTAAAAACAAAACATAAAAACAAACTAAAAAAGACTGCACATCTGAACAAGCTATAAGTCTATAACACATTCATAACACGCTAAAAGACATACAAAAAACACTCCATTGATAAAATAAAGAAAAAGTTTATATAAAACAGTTTTGCAGTTTATATCCTATGATTGATTTCATTCATAAGGTTTGTAGTGCAAATGTTTTAATAGTACTTTGACCTTTCTGCAGCAACGGTGCTAAAATTTGTTAGTTGTGTCATAGTGCCTACAAACTAAACCTTACTTCTTATCTCTTTTTAGCATTATACTTATAAAATACTCCCTCCGTCCCAAAAAGTTTGTTACGTTTAGAAAAAACTGCGTCCCGTAAAGTCCGTTACATTTCTATTAAAAAACCACTTTTAACCCTTACTTTTTCATACCCTACCTATCACATCATACCTTTTTTCTAATAATCTACCCATCACATCCTACTTTTACCCATCACATCAAGAGTATTTTTGGAAAGTCAATACCAAAATATCCCTCCCTTAATTTCCCAAAAAGTCAAACCATCCCATTCTTTTTGGGACGGAGGGAGTATATATTTAGGGTAAGGGTCGATCGTATGAGGAAAGATTTACTTTTTATATCAAAATCAGTTTACTTTATGTCATTTTTATTTAATGCAATACTTATTACTAGTAAATATTACGGAGTAAAATCGACTACTAATAAAATTTATAATAAATAACCTATAGCATAAATAAATAAAACTAATGCTTAACTTGCAAATTAATATATAGAACTTATCATATGACTTTTAAAAAAACACATAGCATTTTTGTTTTTTTTTTCTTTTTTTTGGGTGGTGGGGGGGTGTTGGAAATGAAGTGTAAAAAGATAAATTACTAGTCTGTAATATATAATAGACCTACAACCCCAACAACGTTAAGAATTAGAAAATCAACCAAATGAATAATCAAGAACAAAACTCCACCTAAAAGCCCAAACATTAAGACAGAACAAACAAACCAGCAAACATTCCACTTTAATATAAGACTTGCACAATAGCTTAACCAAAACTCTTTTCAGACTTACATAATAGTTACCTTTTGATAAAAACTAGCAAAATTATTATCAAAACTATGTTTGCAATTGCGTATTCTGGTGTTGAGGCATTTTTATTTCAAGGCATATTGTCTCAAGGCGCATTGAGGCATAAGCCTCAATTTAAGTTTAAAAATGCCCATATAACATTTTTAAAACTGGAGATAAAACCTTATTAATAACATAATTAGTCCATAAGCATCAAAAAAGTAAAAGATCTCAAACACAACAAAGTCTAACATTAGGCAATACAAAATTGTGGTCGAATGCGATGAACTAAAATTGATGTGTGCAAAAAAAGTACATCATATAGGCAAAAAAAGTGCCATATTATCATGCTAGGTCCAACATTTAGGCAATTTCTCATGAAATCTAAAAATAATAATACTATGCAAAAACACAGCATAGAAGAAAAACTACAGCAATTAAAAATCCTGATCCACAGTTGCAAAATGGGAAAAAAATAAAAGAAGCAGCATATTATCTCAGATTTTTTAGAGAGGCAATACATTAGATTGAGTTTAGCAATAAAAAAAATGCTGAAACTCAATAGTAAAACAAAAAAATCCGCAGACAAAAACTTTTATCAAAACGCAGCAAAGACAGAAGCGTGGCAGAGGCTCTAAGATTAGCAAGTAGACCACAAAACTGATGGAGATAGATGGCAAGTATTGAAGATGTCTTTCTGAATATAAGGTTATTGCGTAAGGTTGGGAAAGATAAATACATTTAATTTCGTTAATTGACTAATTTAACATTAAACTAAAAAAATCTGAAACAAAATTGTTTATGCCTCCATCTTGCCCCAGTGGTCTTTCGCAATCACTATAAACAAATATCATGTATGGCAAGATACGCCTTGATGTGCAATTTTTCAGGAAATGTTTAAAGGCGCATGGCAGGTTTACACCTCACAATTTAGAACATTGACTCAAATGATGGTTTAAGCTGAAGAAGGGTTCCACCAAGGACCTGCGGTCCTTCCCTGTTTTCAGATTCATATTAGCTTATGTTACGTCCAGCCTTAACTCTAACACCTACTACCCACATCAATCTACAGACCAGACCTCAAGTTTAACTAAGATCTTTGAAAAACAACACTTACCAACCTAGCAGTAAACTAGGTTTATTTAACTGAGTCAGTTTAAAAATACTACGAGTACTTGATAAACACTGGATTGTGCCAGCTAAATACTCACTAGGTGACACTTACGTGTAAAAAAATCACAGCAATTATTGTACTCTTGGATTCTTAAACTGTCAACTTGAATTATATTTAAGTGGCCATCCTAAATTAAGCCGAAAAGAATTAAAAACCAACAAAATCACAGTTTTTTTACATTGTTAGTTTTAATTGACAGCAGCTCGAGAGTAAAGATACTTCCAGTTCAATGAAATGGTTCATAAGAACATCAAACTTGTTGGGTTATTCGGTGAAGGCTTTAGAGCTGTGGGCTTTAAGCCTGGTCGGCTAAAGGGAAGAAACATGGGGGGCCGGTTTTAGTTATTAATTAAAGGGCCCATTAGTTGTTTCTTGTTTAGCAAGTTGTTAACCCTAGTTTATATCTTATAAATACCCAATCATGTAACTATAATCTGTGAGCACCTAATAAAAGATAAACCCTAGTTGCAACCCGTGGAGTAGGTTACTGACCGAACCACGTTAAATCTCGTGTTCTTATTTCTGCTATTTGTGTGTGTGTGTGTGTGTTTGTTCGCTTCCGCTTGACCGCCTCTGATCTCTGATTCCTAACAAGTGGTATCAGAGCCTTGGTTCGGTTAAACACACGGTTACACAGGATCAATCGCAGGAAGAAGGCTGTTCAGGATCGTTTTGCTGCTGTTTTGCTGCCGCGGTTAAGGGGCTGGTTCAGATCTGATCAGGGGCTGGTTCGGATCTGATCAGAGGCTGGTTCGGATCTGGTCAGGGGCTGTTTGGTCGGTTTTAGGTGAACTTGGCGATTAGGGTTTCTGGTTTTGGACCTGGTACTCGTTGGTTCGGGTTCTTTGTTTTAG
>OOIL02000547.1:652351-669328 GCA_900332095.2 Cuscuta campestris
AATTAGATTTAAGTGGCCATTCTAAATTAAGCCGAAAAGAAGTAAAAACCAACAAAATCACAGTTTTTGAACATTGTTAGTTTTAATTGACAGCAGCTCGAGAGTAAAGATACTTCCAGTTCAATGAAATGGTTCATAAGAACATCAAACTTGTTGGGTTATTCGGTGAAGGCTTTAGAGCTGTGGGCTTTAAGCCTGGTCGGCTAAAGGGAAGAAACATGGGGGGCCGGTTTTAGTTATTAATTAAAGGGCCCATTAGTTGTTTCTTGTTTAGCAAGTTGTTAACCCTAGTTTATATCTTATAAATACCCAATCATGTAACTATAATCTGTGAGCACCTAATAAAAGATAAACCCTAGTTGCAACCCGTGGAGTAGGTTACTGACCGAACCACGTTAAATCTCGTGTTCTTATTTCTGCTATTTGTGTGTGTGTGTGTGTGTTTGTTCGCTTCCGCTTGACCGCCTCTGATCTCTGATTCCTAACAAAACTTTTTTTAAAAAAATTAAACCTTTAAAACTACTCCCTCCGTTTGGGAATGATGTTCCCACTTTGACTTTTAGTCATTTTTATGAGTGGTTGACTATGGGGAGGAATGGTCCAAAATACCCTTCACTAATGAACACCCCAATTTCCGCTAGCCACCATCCCCAGCATCTCTTACCACAACCACTGCCAACCCCACCTTCTCTACCAGCACTCGGTCGCCGCCAGCCCCCCACCACAACCGCCAGTCCCTCTATCGCCGCCATCCCCCTCCATCGCAGATCTGGAAGAAAGAGAAGAAATACAAAGAAGGGAAGAAGAAGAGGAAAAGGCGGAGGGTGATTCTGTCACAGATCTGTTTAGATCTAGAAGAAAAAGGGAGGAAAAGAAGATGATGATGATGATGATGATGATGATTATGATGATGATGATGAGAAGAAGAAGAAGAAGAGGGAGATTTGTGTGGATCAGAGAAAGAGCAGGGGAAGAAAGAAGAAGAAGAAGAAGAAGAAGAAGATGGAGGATCGGATCGGTGAAAGAGAGAAGAAAAAGAATGAAAAATGAGGAGAAACAGGGGGTAAAGAGAAAGATAAGGCGAAAGGAGTCAACCGAAGGAAAGAATGGAAGAAAAGAGAGAAATAAAGAAAGGAGGAAGAGGGTAGTTTTGGAAGAGTCAAAAAATAAGTAGAATGGGAAACATCACTTCCGGACGAAAAAAAGGTACAATTGGAACATCATTTCTGGACGGAGGGAGTATGACATTAAATCTCTGAGAGTCTGCTAGTCTCAAAAGAAGCTTTTATCAAAGATTGAGCTTTTCAGTTGAAACATTAACATTCACACAGACACACACTTGAAGAACCCCAAAATATACAGAGTAACCTAAATATGCATCACACAAACGAAAACAAAACTAGTTTTTTGGGAAGTCTAAACGAAACAGGAAAATCAGGATTTCAAAGCTAAAAATCACAAGTTCAGAACTTCAACCGGAAAATCAACTCGTAGGAATTATACCTTTTTTCATGTTCTTCCTTTGACAAGCATCTCCAACCCATACTCCATTTTTTATCTACTATTTGTCTCTTTAGCTTTTCTACAGTGTTTTTGCAATTCATTTTTCTTCACCCACTCCAACCATATCATCTACCTTCACTATCAACCGCCAACAAAACCTCACTTTCTTTAAAAAGAAAAATCGGCAACAAGATATCAGATATGGCGAATGGGCAAATGAGCAAGAAATAGCAAGCCCTAGATATTTATTAAAAAAATCAACTAGCTAGAACAAGAAGAAAAGCAGAATTGGAAGCCCTAGCTATGCAAATCAAAAGAAGAAGCAGGAGGATAGCCGATGCAAGGCCGGCATTCAAATATAGAAGACGAAACGGAAGAAATAGCAATTGTCATACCTTTCATTTTTTATGAGCTGCTCCGTTTCTACTATATATATAAAAGCAGAATGAATTCTCTGCCCAGTTTCAGTGCTTAATTTTCCCGCCAAAAGAAGGTAATCCAATGGCTATTGCAGTTTTGGGACACTTAGCATAAATCCAATCAATCTCAACCAGGCCTCATTTACAATCATAAAGGGCCAAAATCAAATGTATAACAACCCAGCAACATTTACAATCAGAAATGGACAAAAAATGAAAAGTGTGATTTGCAGTAATTATACTCTGCCCCATCTTTAATTCCTTGAATCTTACACTTTATCAACACGAAATAGACCCAATAGTATATGCAGCAAAGCATATATATTTATCAGCCTATTTTGTAAAAATATAAATATAAATATATACCACAGTCTCAGGTGGCTTGGAAATGGACAGAAAAACCCAAATTTTATTTCAATTTAACTGGCAATTGGAAATAACTGGTCACTTTCTTCAACTGCATTAGTCATTATAGAATGGCAATTGGAAATAACTGGTCATTTTCTTCAAACTGACCAGCACAAGCCATGTGCTGGTCAGTTTTCTTCTATTGTAATGGTCATTATTTCCAGAAAATGGTCATTTTGAAGCAACTAAAAAAAGGCTCAGGTATAAACTCTTTATATACTCATCAGTGGGAAAAAAGATATGAGAATGCCATGGCTGCTTCCAGGTAGCCACGCCAAGATACATATTATTTCATCAAATTTTAGTATAACCCAATAAGAGAAAAATATACAAAACTTATCATCACAGCCTCTTAATTGTTCAATTTATTCCAAATCCAAATGAGAAGACCACCATGGCTGCAAGAATTGAATGAAATTCCCTATGGCCACGCCAAGATACATTATGTAACCAAACATTGAATTATACGAAGAACCATGGAACATGGTCCCTACAGTAAATGACAAGTATCCATTAGAAGTGGAAGAAACCAAAGAATGTCAATTCTTGCCCTCCATGTCGCCACATATATAAGATTCAACTCATGGAACTTAAAAAAACAACTCTTCTTCATTCAAAGTGGTAAATTTCACATGTAACCCACTACATTGGAGTGCAAGTATAAATACCCTTCAAATCTTACACACTCCACCAACCCATACAAGCATATTTTGTTAGTTTTAATCCCCCCCCCCTCCCCTGAGATATAAACTTACCAAATATGCCTACACTTAGGACGAAGTTGATGGAACAAAAGCCATCTACATTTTGTGCCCATCTTAAATTAAGATTAATTCGTGCATACGATCTTATTTCCTATAGGAAAATTGGAGAAGTTTATGCTCGGAAGTGTTTTTTTTTCACGATAATGACGTATTTTTATTTAAAAAGCTATTTTTAAAAAGCTATTTTTCAATTTATTAGTATAACTTTCAGATGTGAAGGTTTCATAACTCAAACATCAAACCAAGTTATACACTACTCATTCATTTTCATATCAAAGGCATCCAAACAGTTTTTAGGGATTCTAAAATTCATTTTCAGCCTGAGGTGAGGAGTAAGAATCAAATTTATCAGACGGAAATCCGAGCTTTATAATCTCAAATCTGGAGAGATTCGTGCAACAATTGAATTCAATGGATAAATTCATATTCAAGCTCCAAATATTCATATTAAACACACAAAAATAAACGTTAACGAGGCTAGGATTGAAAAATTGGAGGCATGTACCTATGTACCGCCGTATACCTAAACGCCGGGACGCTTGATGCACAGTGTTCGACAGCCCTGGTCCTTCCGATGGTGTGGAGCGTGTTGACCAGACTCGCCAGTAAACGTTGGTTCCTTAATCCCTAAGTTCATTTTTTTAATTTTTTAATGTGAAATTTGCACTGAATATGATTAAAACATAAGTTATTTTCTAATGTAAGACTTAAACTTTTGAGTAAATTTCATAAAAAATCTCCAATTATAGCTCGTTTTACATATTTAGTCCCTACATATCAAATATTACTAATTTAGTTCCCAATTATTATATTCATTTCCACGAATGGTCCTTTGTTAACATTTCCGTTAAGAACATGGATAAAATTGTAAATTCACACTCCGTTATGAAAAATGTTAACAAAGGACCATACAAAAACGTTAACAACGGAAATGTTAACAAAGGACCATTCGTGGAAATGAATATAATAATTGGGGACTAAATTAGTAATATTTGATATGTAGGGACTAAATATGTAAAACGACATATAACTGGGGACCTTTTATGGAATTTACTCTAAACTTTTTTATTCCCTAAATAGGAGTTAATAATGACTAGTGAGAAGAATAATGTCCAAGTGATGCTGGACATTTAGTTGAATAATGACTAATTGATTATGACCAATGATCTTACTTTGGGAAATAAAAACATATGATCTTATATTAGAAAAATCATTATTTTTTAGTCCTATTTAGGTAAATTACTCTTTTTTTAATACCTAAAATGTAAGTTTGGGTTCAAGTTTTATCCATTGGGATATTAAGGGGCTGTTTGTTTCAGCCTCTTAATGGTTCATATGTCTGAATGGTTCAGTACTTAATGGTACATACTGTTTGTTTCAGCCTCTTAATGGTTCGGATGTCTGAATGGTTCAGACATTTGCCTCTGAATGATTAAGTATTATACAGAGTCTGAATGGTTAAGACCTCTTATCTAAATTGATCAGACATTTGCCTCTGAATAGTTAAGCAATATACTAGCTCTTAATGGTTCAGACCTCTTACTGGTTCAGCACTTAATGGTTCAGACCTCTTACTGGTTCAGCACTTACCTATTCAGAAGTTGCCAAACAGCCTCTAACTTGGTCTAATTCTCACCTAATCATATCCAAAACTCTTAGGTATGTTTTAACATTTTATACACAAAAAATATATTTTTAAGTATAAAAGTATTTTTAGTCTAAAAAATTAAGATTTGTAAAATTCTTTTATAAACAAGTATTTTTTAAATAAAAATGTACTTAAAACAGTTTTTTAAAAGAATAAAAAATTCAATTTTTTGAGCTCTAACAGTAATCTTATGTGAGAAGAAGATATTGATGATGTAATTACTATATTCAAAGAAAGTCAAATGTTAGACTTTTTCGAAAAAATATCTTTTTCCCTCTCTAAAAATGTGAAACAATTTTTTAGCCGAAATAGTATTTTTGTTTGATGAATTATATGAAATTTTAAGGCGGCATTAAAATATTAATTGGTAGTGATGAAAACATTCAAATAAAATTCGATATATTCTCTTAAAAGCATTGCAAATTATGAAAAAATATAATATACTATTGATAGATTTATCTCTATCGCTCGTGGATGAAACCACTTGCATCCATCTTTGCAATACAAACAAATGATACTCCGTATAAAATAAACTTAAAATAAAATATAAAAAAAACATAAATCATTACTCCATGGATTCTCTGATTGCATTGCCGCTACTACTATCCCCACTACCGTGCTACTATATGCTGCTGCCGCTGTACCTATCATCTTCAACAATGTCGTTTGCCAGATGGACATTAACCATTGAGCTTAAAGTATTTTTATTCATCTCTATCTATATACAAAGATAGGAGAGAAAAATGAACAGTGTTCCCGCCAAACGGAGCTACAGTAACGGGCTGAGAAATGGGTAAAGTAACGGGCTATGAGTTTCTATCATTATTGGGCCAGATTATGGCAAACATACCAAACAAATTGCTACAGTAAAAGTAAAAAAAGGAAGAGTATGTCAGACACTATCCGTGAGTGGAGAAAGGCGTATTGTAGAAGCTAAGCAGGAGTCGGCCTTAAACTTCCAGATCTAGGGATTCCGCCAGAGGGCGACGACACAATCAGAGCCTATGACCATGGATTCCGGCAGGGATGGATTTGAAACGGAGGTGGCTCATACGTCTCCTGCATCGAGGACAATTGCCTAGCAGACCCGAGATGGTTATTGGCTTCCAATGGTTCGAACGAAGAGGAAGACGACCATTGTGCAGTATGTGTCATTATTGTTTACTCATTTATTTTGCTTCATAGCTCTCTTTCTCTATTTAGGCTGCATTTTTACATGGACTGTAATTGGGTTGTTATTGTTTACTCCATGTATTATTGGACTTTCACCCCATTAATTAGTACTCCGTATCTTACAGATGCAAAATAAAACTGTATTTTTTATGTCTGTCTTATTTTTTATGCATTTTTTAAAATCAGATCCCAAAGTAGAAATAATTTTTAATTTACTTTTGATATTTATTCATTTCATATTTGCCGAAGACTCAAATTTACAGGTATGATTACGTTTGGATGTGCTAATGGCAACCAGTAACACTCTACTAGCTCAATTATGTTTATGATTTCTACCTTTCTCAGGTCTGATTGGCTTACCATTCTAATGCTCTCTAATTTTCAATAAGATTTTGCAATTGAAATAAATTAGTTTGACAATTAAATGTGTAATTGATCAAAACAATCTATATTTACTCTATTTTGAAGCCTTCATAATGCAGAGGATTTGTAACTCATATTTTTAAATCAGAAATAAGTTTTGAAAACCATATATTTTCATGAACCTAATTTTTTTAAAGCAACTATGTTGGAAAAAAAGTTTTGGAATTCACTTCACTACTCTCATTTGATATTCAAACACTATTATAAGGGCAAAGTTGAGAGTGAGAGCTAAAAACTTTTAATTTAAAAAAATATTATAAGTCAAACTTTGTCATTTACTAATGTAATGTGCATTTAATAATTGTTATTAAGTGATGAATTATGTATTAAACTTTTTAAAAGGGCAAACGTACCTCACTCTTTGATTATAACTTTCTTGCCTTTTGTTTGTTGCAGTGAAAGGAGGAGAGCGAGTGACATTGGGTAAGAGAGGACATGGGTTCATCGTGCAGGGGACATGTTCATTTCTTTAATTATTATTAGTATTATCATTATTGTTATTGTTGTTATTAGCATTTCATATTATTGGTGTTATTTCATAATAGCTTTGGTTTTTGTTAATTTTGGAGATAAGATGTAGTTTGATTTGCCATCATCATGCCTTTTCTTCCAATACATAGGAAATATATAGGAAAAGAACTTATACAGTTGAATGCTGACCACTCTTTTTGTTTAGGGTTTCTGTTGATACGTTTTTCATCCTATCAGGTATTTCATTTTCTTCTTCGAGTTTTTGTCTTCTATTAGATATATGATCAAATTTTAGAAAATTAGACAGTGCTTAACACAAGCATACAACCATGGATAACACTGTGTTTTTCGATGAAGACTTCTAGCCAGACAGAGAACAGATCTGCTCTCTTTCTTTTATATTTCCCTTTTCAATTTCTTTGGTTTAAGTTTACATTTTAAATATTATTTAGTAACTTAAATTAAATGCCATGAATTTTTATTTAAATAAGTTCATCCCAGCTTGGTAATAAATGTTTTAGATGTGTAGCTTATTGTGCTCTCTGTTAAATATGTTAAGATAATATTCCATATTTAATATGATTATTATATATATGGTAGATTCCATGAAGAATTGTAAATTTCCAATGATTATTATTACAAAATATTTACCTCCCCTTATATACATGTAGGAGGGTGTAGTATAAGGAAATTACATTAAATGGAATCTTATACAATTATGGAATCTACCATATATATAATAATCATATTAAATATGGAATATTATCTTAACATATTTAACACTCTCAACTGTATAGACTTAGGACCATTTTACTTTGGATGTTTTTTTTATTTTTTTGGCTTTCACTTCTTTTTAGAGTTGTTTTGGTTGGTTCTTCCTTTCTCTTTTGTCCTTCCTTTCTTTGATCCCTACCACAATTTAAGATATGAAGTGAGCTTCTTTTTTTGTTGCAAGTTTGTTTCTTCTTAAATCTGGGCCTCTCAAATCAAGTGGAGAAACAAGGCAAAAGAATGGATGTACTACCTGTCAAGAATGCATACTCTATTAATTTATCTCTTTTATATACTCCGTACAAAGCAAATATGAAAACATTTTGCCTAATAAGGGCTGTTTTATAATTTTTGACAATATTTGAGTTACTATTTGTATTTGAGTAACAAGAATTAGACGTTGTCTTTTACTAGAAGTAAGCTGGTCCAAAAGAAGAACAAAAATATGCTATCATGCATAACTTTTAAAGTCTATAACTCTATGTCATTACTTCATATAAATTTTACCATAAAACCATAATAATGTATGGCTAATCTTTGATTAGATTAACTTTACATAGCGGTTAATAATTATATCTTTTACTCCGTATTTCAATAAATATATATTCTTATGAAAAAATACTTAAATTTTAAAATTAAATTTCAGGACGTGCAACGTGATGGCAAGGGCAAGAAGTTGTTATCCCATGTGTGTCGCTTACACAGTCAGATACAATAATTGCTTTTGGATTTCAAATGAAACAATTTTCAATCATGATTTCATACGCAATGACAATTAGCAAAAGTCAATGCCAATCTTTGTCGCATGTTGGATTGCTATTAAAGAAATCTATTTAGTCATGGTCAATTTTATGTTGCAATTTTACATATTACAAGCCATGAATGATTAAAGATCTTGATTTAAATGAAAGACCTTATGTCATCCAACCAAACTACGAATGTTGTTAATAAAGAAGTGCTCCAAAACTTAACACTTCATATTGACTATGATCATTACTGTACACTACCTTTTTGGACTCATTTAATAAATTATTTAATCTTTCAAGTTTTGTATCATTTTTTATCATTCCAAACATTGCCTAAATATAAGTAAATTTACAGTCCGTGCATCGCACGGGTACGAGTCTAGTATATACAATGGTGAGGGGCATAAATGAACAGTATTCCCGCCCAAATTTTTGGGCCGGGTCTTCATTTAATGGGCTGGCTTTAAAAAGTGGGCTATGAAGCCTATTAGTGCAGGTGTCCTGAACTATATGCGAAGTAAAAAGATATGCGCAACGTATTCTGTAAGCTTCTCCGCCAGCGTATTCCGTAAGCTTCTCCAAAAAAAGGTAATCCCTTCATATCGAAATCTACGCCAGCTTCAATCTTATGTGCTCTATCACTTCGATTCTATCAACAGGAGAAGGAGCGACTAGGGTTTTGACCCTTCTTCCGCCATGGACAACAGGGATTCGAACAGAACAAGGTGGGAGACGACAACGCCGGCTAACCTTCTACCCTAGGCAGGCTGGATTCTGGCGGCACGGAGGGGCTTTGCCCGCAAATTGCAGCTACAGTGCATCAATTCGTGCAATAGATATATCAAAATAGCTGCTCCAATGCTCCTTCCATTAGAACTCAGAAGAGCTCAACTTTGTGAATTTCTGTGATGGAATATTTTTTGTAAATCTTTTCTTACGCGACTTAAATGCATAATAAATATATCAAAATGCATAATCTTTTTCTATGTTTCACTGGTAACAGCTTAGACCAGTGGTCTTTCTCAAGAGTAGTCTTCACTGTATTATTAACTTTTTCTCAAATAGCACGTGTTTCTGATTTAATCTATCACACAAACGATATTTATAGCAAAATTGATTGAAAATGCTATTTGGAAGGAAGAGTTACATTAGTTGCTGGTCTAAAATTAGTTCCAGGTATTTTGTTTCTTATTTTTTGAGATCTTGAAATTGTTGAAATTTGTTTTCAAATTATTCATGATTTAGTTTTATGTTTGGATTTGATTGAATTATTTGGAAACTTTTGTAGGATAGTTTGGATATTCTTTTGTAGGGTGGCAGAGAGCTCATTCATGCCCAAAGGACCATCTTTGGGTATGTAATCTTTCCCTTTGTCTTTCTCAGTTTAAAATCGAGCATTCAATACATAATCCTGTAATTCTAATTTTGTATGCGTGTTTTGATTTTTTTTGTGAATTTTGTTATGATCTTCTAAAGAAACTTAGATTTGTTTTGCAAACATAGTTGGATTAGTGATTAATAATTATTATTAATTGAAACTTTGATTTCCTTGATGTGAGGTTTTATGTGTGTTCAAGGTTTAAGATCATCAAGATATGTTTTGGTGAAGTTTTTAGTGTAGTTTGGAAATACCTAATATAATCAAACCTATGCATAATGTAAATTTTTACACAATAAATATTTAATATAGAGATAATTCGCAGTGAAGATGTAGCCATACGAAGTACGCACAACATGTTGAATGTCTTATTAGTTTAGTTATTAGGCAATAGTATTTGAAACGATATGCTTATGCCCTTATTAGGCGATAGTATTTGGAATGAAGCTCAATAGACCATTAACACATGAGATCACAAAATCAAAGAAAAAACGGATAAAATTACAGGAAGCAGGGACAGCAAGGATACAACAACAAAAAATGATAAAATACAAAGTATAGAATTGTAAACGTAAAAAGAATACTTAATTAGCAAAATGGTGATTTAGTAAATACTTGTTCTATTAACTTGGAACTATTATCACCCTCCTGTTTAGAATCCATGTTTAGAAAAGATAAGTGTTCAAAGTTTAACAAAAAATAATTCAAAATCATATTTTTAAAGTTGGCCTACAGAATAAAAATCAACAAGTTATTGTTTAAAAATGGTAAAGTGTTGAAAAAAATCATGTTGTACGATAGTACCAATAGGATTAGCCGAAGGAAATAGCTTTGATTCCCTTTGAAGAGCAGAAGAGCAGATGCAAAACGTAGAACAACAATTACAATTTGCAAATCGCAGGTCCAAGGAGAAGATCGATTCTCTGATACGATTTCTCCAAAGAGTGTGTAATTTATAGTATAAAATAGGTTTCCTAATTTCTATCGAAGTATTTAAAATAGGTTTCCTAATTTCTCTATTTCTAAAAAATCAAAGGCTTGAGATTAGAGGAGGAGGAAGAAGAAGATGGAGTGAAGGATAGAGGGAGATGAAAGTCGAAGAAGATGAAGCTGAGCCGTTGCTTGTTGAATATGAACATGTTCGTATTCTAAATTCTTGTATTATCTGATCTTATTTTAGAAATGAACTACGGTGACCTGATTCTCTTATGCGCCTCTTCGAGCGACTCCTCTCTTCGAGGTACGAAGTCACTCGAAGAGGAATCTTTGAGGGACTCCCGTTGGTCGTACCTGTGAGAGCTACGTAGGCAGCCCATTTGGGTCCGGTCTAATAATTGTATATGAAGGATTGCTGCTAGATCCATCAAAGAAGGAAAGTCGAATCACAAGGGCTTTAGCGACATAGCTATTCAAAGCAATCCACCCATCTCGAAAACTACCTGCTTCTTCAACGCCAAGGCACCGAGCTAAGACCCCATCAGACATCTTGTAGTCAAAATTGCCACATAATTTAGTGAAGCACTTAAAGTCTTTCTTGGCCATGTGCACTGACGACACTGATTGCTTTAGATAAGCACCAGTTCCTGCGGCGGAAGAAGAAATAGGAGAGTCCGCAAAATCCCAGGTCTTTTGATTGGATTTGGAACTTTGATTTGTATTTATACCCAAGACATAAGAATCCATCAAAATCCACATTTTTTAAAATCTTTAGAAATTTATCAATTTTTGAATACCATCATATTTAGAAAGATTTTTTAAAGTTTGAATTGAATACACCCAGATTTTAAATGACTTTTTAAATTTTGAATTGAATACCTACGAAATTTTAGAATCCAAAAAAATATATCAGAATCCGGATTGAATACACCCTCCTTAATGTCTTTGCTTACATCTAATGTTATCTTTTGTATAGACATTATTCACTATGTCACAATGTCTATAGCATTTAAACGTCTATGTGGTAATATTGAAAAAAAAGACAATAATGACGAAAGAGAATGATAACATATTTCATGTCTTTTTATCAATAAAAAAAGAATGATACTCATTGTATTTAATGTTCATAGTCAACATCTAACAATTAATTTAAAAAAAGTTGTAAATAATTACCCAGAAAAACTCAACGATAAAAAAAGTTAGAAAACTAGATCGAAGAAACAGAAGTAAATTAGATAAGGAAATTGAAAAAACTTGTTATGTATGTGTAGCAGTGGTGGTCGGCAACACACAAAGCGATGGTGGTGGCGATGACTAGTGGCGGAACGCATGGCGCCATATGTCTGTGTGGGGTGTGTGGTAGGGGAGGGGGGCTATTCAAGAGAAAAATAAGAAGAAAGAAGAAGAGATGTGGCATGGTTGCACTTAGAATTGGGAAGATGGGAGAGAGGGTGTTTGATTAGGTTTATGTTTAATACTATTAAGAGTAAATTTTATAAAAAAATCTCTAACTACATGTGATTTTCTATATTTAGTTTCTAATTCTTAGATATTCCATAAATGGTACTTAATCTTTGAAAACTATTTCATAGTCGGTTCTTCACATACTATTTTTGGAAAACGTATTTTCTTATAATTGGTCTAAATGACTATTTATGAAATAGTTTTCTAAAATTGAGAACCATTTATGGAACATGAGAGAATTAGGGACTACATATGGAAAATCATTCGTAATAGAGGCTATATATGAAATTAAATACACTACTAATTATGTATAAGTGTATTTTCGTAAAAGAATATTGTTATTTAATAATTAATTTATTAATTAAGTCCTATATGTAATTAAGACTAGGAAGTCATATTTAGGAAAATGAGTTGTGTTTTGGTCTTGTTCACAACAAATTTTACAATTGAATACACCTCTTTAGATCTGTATGAAATTTAAAAACTTTGACCTTAATACTTTTGAATTCAACATATTATCAAAATCAATAGTAGAGTTTTAGCATTTCCGTTTTCTTACAATTTACGGCCCGTTCCGTCCAATTTATTGGTTAGCCTATTACATATCCTTGTTAATATTAGATCATATCTAAATAGATCCAATCAGATCAGGCTAGATCTGATCGGATGAGATATAATCAGTTTAGATTTAATCAGAAAATCAGAAACTAGTCAAATACGACTTTTATTAGATTATATTAAATAAATCCCAAAAAATGTTGAAAAATAATACTATTTTACTTATATTATTACACATTGTTCAGTATAAAATTAACTTGTGTCATATTATTTAATGGGGGGGGGGGTTTACCTACATGGTACTAAAACATAATAATTTTTTCAATGTAGTACCATTGGTCATTGTCAATTGGTCATTGTTCAAGTAAATATCCAGCAACATTAGACATTGTTCAAATTAAATGTCCATCATCACTGAACATTATTACCACCACTAGACATTATTCAAGTACTATTTAGAAAATAAAAATGTTTAAGTACTACATTGAAAAATGACATGCGTTTTAGTATTATTTTGTGCAAATTTTACTATTTAATGTTGTATATAATATACTAATAATTATTCCTATACTGTTATTCAGAGTATAAAATTAAGTAATAAAAATAACATTGATTAAATAATATTATTTTTCTTATGAATAGTACTATTATTAATATTGTTTAAGTAATTACAATATTTTAGTTGTTACTAAATTACTATCATCTTTAAAAAATGTATAAAATTTTATCTCTTTTATAATAATTTAATTTATAAAAAACAAATGAGTAAAGATTGCAATTTACAAATTTAAAAACGAATTCAATAATTCTACATTTCAAGTAGAAACATAGAGTATCTATTTTCTTTAATCAAATAAGTACTCCGTCCTAAATTATGTTACTCCCTCCGTCCGGGATTAATCTTCCCATTTGGACTTTTTCCTATTTTTATTAAAGGTTGACTTTGGAAGGAAAATGACTAATATACCCTTCATTTCTTGTTTTACACTTTTACAGCCCAACACCCCCCTCCTCTAATTTCTGCCGAGGCTAGCACCCACCAGCCCCCATCATCGTCGCCGATGTTTTCTGCCAAGGCGAGCACCCACCACCCCCCATCATCGTCGGTTCTATCATCGTCGCCGCCCCTAACCTGACCATCTCCATCGACCCTGTCACAATTGACCCAGGCCCACCACTGTCGCCTTAACCGTCAACACCATCGTCCCTCAACCCTCATCACCATCGCCCATCAACCCTCACTAGTCACCACCGTGCCCCTTCAACCCTCACCACCATCGTCTATAGCCGCCACCATCTCCACTTCTGGGAGACAGAAAAGGGAAGAGAAAAAAAGAAGGGGAGAAAGTTGAAAAGAAGATCTAGTACAGATCTACCGTAGATCTCGGAGAGAGGGAAAAGAATAATTGGAAAAAGAGAGGAAGAAGAAGAACATGAATACGAAGAAGATTTGAGAAGAAGAAGAAGGAAGGAAGAATAACAGATCTATCTGGAGACGGGGGGAAGAAGAATAGGGGGGAAAGAAAAAGAAAAAGTGAAGAGGAAAGAGAGGAGGAACGGATGAAGAAATAGAGAAGAGGAAGGAGAGAAGGAGAAAAAGATAAGAATTGAGTGGAGAGGAAGGGCATAGAAAGGGGAGAGGGGGAGAGAGTGAAAATGGTAAGTGGGGGTATTTTGGGTATTTAGTGTATCAAAAAGTGAAATGGGAAGATTTTTTTTCGGACGGCGAAAAACGAGAAACGGGAAGATTATTTCCGGACGGGGGAGCATCTTTTTACCATTCACACGATCAAATTGCATTAATCTTTATTTTTGTTATTTATTTGATAAAATAATATAGTCATGACACTTCTTCTTTTGTAGAACTTTTGATGTTATTTTAATATATAAATTTTACCTTTTAATTCTATACCGTTTCTCAAATTAATTATATTAAAAATAACTCATGTCAAATATCGTAAATCGAAACATGTTATTTAGATTGGGACAAAGAAAGTAATAAAAATGCATGTGCAAACCAAGTTATCGGAGATCTGTTACATATATTTAGTTATAATATAAATTTAGTAAAATAGGTTTTATTTTAAATATTGTTTTGAAATATCAGATTTTTGTAATATTTAGGACCTGTTTGGGAATAGCGTTAGAGATTAACGTTAGCATTTTGGATAAAATTTTAACAGTGCAGATTAATTTGAAAACGCTAAGCCAAAGGGTAAAGCTAAAGCTATTCCCAAGGAGTCGCTGTAAAATGCGATTAGGATTCTAATCCGACTCCAGGGTTGGAGATGAACGAGGCGGCAGAGATCTTGATGTTTCTGTAAGGGTGGTTTGCTCATCTCTGTTTGCCAATAAACAAACAGCCCTCCATGCATTTATAGAAAATGCGATTCTATGTACTCCGTATATTTTTGATCTTCTTCTTCTCCTTCTCATATACTGCCTGTCTACCCGAAGCTTCGCGGCTTAATGAATTTTTTTCTGATATATTAGGGTACCCAACTTGCGGCTTCATGAAATTTGATCAGTATCTTGGCAGGGCAAATCCAGACAAAACTGAGATTTGCAGCCATGGCTGTATCTTTGTTCTTTTACGACTTGCCAGTTCAAAAGTAAGGATCACACTCAGTTGAAGAGAACAATTTCTTGATGGTGGAGTATATGATACATATTTGATGTCTGAACCTCCATCATCGTGTATTCTTGTTCCTTCCGTTCCTCAAACCAAACATAGTGTTATTAGTTGGAGTTCTTTTCAGAGAAGAGATGTAGACTGAATGAGGCTTGCAGAGAGACTAGGGTTTCTTGAAGGGCGGTTGACCCTCACTGCTATGCCATTGATTTCATCCATAAATTTCAACAGCCCTTGTGTGGAAATGAGGAAGGATAAGGTTGTTATATTTTTTTACAACCATTTTCCTTAGTATACATTGCCAAAGTAATACCGAGTAAGTAGTAAGAATAAGTTGAAGGGAACATGGCCTTAGTATAATATGATGTGCCAATGTTAACCGTGGATAAAATGAGTTGCTGTAAAATGCGATTAGGGTTCTAATCCAACTCCAGGTGCGTTGAGACTTTCGGGATTGCAGATGAACGAGGCGGCAGAGATCTTAAGGATTCTGTAAGGGTGGTTTGCTCATCTCTGTTTGCCAATGATTTGCCAAAAAACAAACAGCCCTCTATGCATTTATAGAAAATGCAACTTTATCTGCATGTACTCCGTATATTTTTAATCATATTCTTCTCCTCATATGCTGCCTGTCTACGTGAAGCTTTGCGTCATGATGAATTATTATTTTTTTATATTAGTTTTCTCAGCTTGCGGCTTCATGAAATTTGATCAGTATCTTGGTAGGGCAAATCCAGACAAAACTGAGATTTGCAGCCATGGCTGTATCTTTGTTCTTTTACAACTTTTCCCTTATTGTTTGGTACACGGAATTCAAACTATGGAATTGGAATTGAAGACTTCAATTCCAATTCTGGTGTTTGGTAGCACAAAAATTATGTGGATTTAAAATTGATAGTGCAAAAAATGAATGAGAATTGGTGAATTCAATTCTATGGAATTGAATCTCATGGAATTACAATTCCAATTCAATTTTAATTCCATCAATTCCATATACCAAACGGACCCTTATAATATGAGGACCAGACTCAGTTGAAGGTAACAATTTCTTGATAGTAGAGTGTATCATGCATATTTAATGTATGAGCCTCTATCATCGTATCCCTTCCCTTTCTTTCCTCAAACCAAAAATACTGTTATGATCTATTTGAAGTTCTTGTTAGAGAAGAGATGTAGAATGAACGAGGCTTGCAAAGAGTCTTGGGTTTCTCGAAGGGCGGTTGACCCTCACTGCTATGCCGTTGATTTCATCTCTAAATTTCAACAGCCCTTCTTGTGGAACTGAGTAGGAACTATAACGCCGTTTGTGCTGTTATATTTTCCACAACATATGATAATACTCAGTAATAATTGTACTCCCTCCGTCCCATAAAACCCTTTAGGGTTTGATTATAATTGTCATGACTGATGAATGGCGAGTAATTTCATCTCTCAACTCTTATTGTTTGGTAGACCCAGGACCCAGATTTTTGAGGCTATGATGATAATTGTTCACTTCATCTCTGACCCAAGTATTGGGCATGGTTTAATCTGACCTGTAACTTGGCAGGGCATGCATGCCAGTGGATGTCATTGCAGCCATGGCAGTGTTAGAACAACCTTTGCCCTGTACTCAAATCTGAGCCTCCATACTGTTGTACACTCCTTTAATAATGTTGGGTATCGAACTCCCATCTATTCGGG
>OOIL02000547.1:688145-814749 GCA_900332095.2 Cuscuta campestris
TCAGTTAGTATAGAGTCAATTAGTGTGGTGTCGTTTAGTGTGTTTTACATATTTAATTAATTTAAATAAAAAAAACAGCAGTTTCTAAAAGGGGCAGTTATGGGTAGTTATTTTCTGGAAGTTGTATTAGTTAGTAATAGATGTGTTGATTAGTGTCAATAGTTGTGTTGGTTGATGTCAATAAATATTCCAGGAACATAGCATTCCTGAATGTAATTCACAATCAATAAAAATTCTATTCTGCATACCAATCTGTTATTCCTATCAGTTTTCTAACACAACACTGGTGTTTGATTATTTGTGAATCCAGTGCTTATGGCGGAGAAATTGGTTTGTTAGTTGCGTGGTGACCCGGGATTCTGAGATTTATCTGGAGGGACCCGGATTGCAGCCACATGGGTTGGCTATTCAGTGACGCATGTTTTATCTACTTGTTTGAGTTTCATATTTATGACCTAATTGGCTCTGTATGACCTTGTAAGTCATGTTTTTTCTCACTCTCACAATTTGTATGAGGCTGCAGGGGGATTTAGGAGTTTCGGATGGCAGTTGCCCCACTCTGCTTGCCAATGCCTTCACATTTGCTTTATAATCAACTTAATTTCACAACAGCCAAATATCATTTTGAATGTGTAGAAAATACATTAGAAGTAATATTTTGATAAATCTTTGACAAATATATTCGATCAAACTATACTACTGGCATATAGTTTGGGTGAGACTCCGGCGTTGTTCATGTGTCAAAGTTAGAGGCTGGACACTTGAACGGCTATACCGCTCCACAAAAACCGTCCCTTTAAGAAAGTTGGTTGCCGGTTGCCCTCTCTTTTGGCTAATGGTTTCTCAAAGAATAAACAACCCTTCATACATACAACAAATACTTCCTCGTTTCACGTCCTCCCCGTCTTTATTGTATGAGGTTGCGATCGTCAAAGTTTCCATATTCATTGTTTCATTGATGGTATCTCGCTGTCTAAATGTTTGATTTAACACTGGTGTTTGGTTATTTGTGAGTCTGATGATTGTTGCGAAGAAGCCGGTTTGTTAATGGCATGGTGACCCAGGATTCCGAGATTTATCGGACAAGATCCGGTTTGCAGCCACACATGCAAGCTTTTCTGTCGCGCATGTTTTATCTACATATCTGAGATTTATATTTAGGGTCTCTTCATTTGGGTTGGAAAAGTTAACTTTCAACTTTTTCCAACTTCTTCCGGTTTCTTTTAACTCCTAGTTTTTTCAACAACTAAAAAAGCATTTTCATATGATGAATATATAATAACATCATATATCCAAATTTATAACATACCACTTCCAACGCAGATAAAAATGAATTCTTTTTTTACCCAAGATTAGTTTTCTTACATATTTATTTGGGTGATTATTTAATTGAGTGATTTTTTTAACACTTTATTGTTTCCAACATTTTCCAACTCTGTCTAGCTTTATCCATCTATTTCCAGTTTTTTCCAACATCTAACTTTTTTTCCGACCCAAATAAACATAGCCTTACGATCTACTTGGCTTTGTATCAACTTGTAAGTCATGGTTTTACTACTCATTTTATAAAAGAATAGTCTTGTCACCTCTTATTTCCATCATCTCCGATGGAGCCAAAATTTCACCATTTTTTGGCTTTGGGGTGTGATGGAATAAATCAAAATGGATTTGTAAACTGTCTGCGCTTCTTTAATTAATGAAGTAGCAGTTAGTCAAGCAATGCAACTTTCGACGTTGAGCCGGGGGTCTCTTTGGAAACAGCCTCTCTACTTTCGAGTAGGGGTAAGGTCTGCGTACACACACCCTCCCCAGACCCTACTCTTGTGGGATTTAACTGGGTTGTTGTTGTTGTTTGTTGTTAGTCTTGTCACCTCTTGCTATGTAGAACTTTTGATGTAGTGCCAAATATCTTTTTGAGTGGGTGGAAAATACATTACTACTCCCTCCGTTCCTCACAGATCTTCCTAAACACTACTTATTGGGTCAATCTAACTCACTTTGTTTGCTTATTTTTACTACTCATTTTATAAAATAAGTCTTGTCACCTCTTGCTATGTAGAACTTTTGATGTAGTTTTTTAGCATATAAATCTTGTTTTTAAATTTTACACCAACAATCAAATAAATTGAACTGAAAATTAAAGTCGGTCAAGTCTCTTAAGGCATAATGGAAAGATCTACGGGAAATGGTGGGTGTATAATTTTTTTTTTAAATCTTTACTACATATATGCAATCAACCTATACAAGCATATAGTTTCGGCGAGACTCTTTCATTGTTCATCTCTAAAAGTTAGAGGCTGGACACTTGAACACGTTTGCTCCTTCAATACCACTCTAGAACAACCATTCCTTCTTTAAGAAATTTGGTTGCTTTTATCCAAAGGTATAGTTTCTTTCTTTAATCTGTAGTTTACGTATGAGTTCCTCGGGTGGTAGGCATGCTTGGAGATAAAAAGTGTGTAATTCCGTTGGGCTGCCACAGTGTATGTTGGGTTCTTGTAGGAGAAGAGATAAAGAATGAATGAGGCTTGTAGAAAGACTAGGGTTTCTTGATGGGGGGTTTACCCTCGCTGCTATGCCAGTGATTTCTTCTCCAAATATTAACAGCCCATATGTGGAAGTGTGTAACTGATAAGGATCCATTGGGGATTTCTAAGGGTGGTTGCTCTCTCTCTCTCTTGGCCAATGATTTCAAAAAGAATAAACAACCCTTCATACATAGAACTAATACTCCCTCTCACCCTTTCCTCCTCATCTTTATTGTACCAGGCTGCAGCCATCACAGTCACCATATTCACTGTTGTAAGGTTATTGGTGAGTCTTATGCTTCTGGCGGAGAAATCGATTTGGTAATGACGTGGTGACCCGGGATTCCGAGATTTATCTGGTGGGACCCGGATTGCAGCCACATGAGTCGGCTATTCCGTGACGCATGTTTTATCTACATATTTGAGATTCATATTTATGACCTAATTGGCTCTGTATCAACTTGTAAGTTATGGTTTTTTCTCGCTCCCACAATTTGTACGAGGCTGCAGGGGGATTTAGGGATTTTGGATGGCAGTTGTCCCACTCTGCGTGCTAATGACTTCACAATTTGCTTTATAATCAATATCCAATTTCACAACAGGAAAATATCATTTTGTATTTGTTGAAAATACATTATAATAATTTGATAAATCTTTACTACATATATTTAGTTAAACTTTACTAGCATATAGTTTGTGTATACTCTGGTGTTTTTCGTGTGTCAAAGTTAGAGGCTGGACGCTTGAACGACCACGTTTGCTCCTTCAATACCACCCTACAACAACCGTCCCTTGGGTGGTAGGCATGCTTAGAGATTTTAGGTAATTCAGTTGCTATGCCACGTTCTATGTGGAATTCTGGCAGGAGAAGAGACGAAGAATGAATGAGGCTTGTAGAAAGACTAGGGTTTCATGATGGGTGGTTTACCCTCTCTGCTATGCCAGTGATTTCTTCTCCAAATATCAACATCCCATATGTGGAACTGATGAGGATCTTTAATGATTGTTTTTTCCATTAATATTGTTCTCTTTTCCACTACATATGAAAATACTCAGTAATAATGATAATAACAATAATAATAATAATAGTAATAATCATTATCTTCACAACGATGAATGCTGGTGGTCTCTAACATTTGTTTGCTCTCCGCTCTCACTATATTCATACCTGTGTTTTCCAGATTCCGAGGCTATGATGATAATTGTTCACTTTCTCTTCATTGGGCTTGTGTTATTTCAACCTGTAACTTGGCAAGGCAGACATGCCAATGGCCGTCTTTGCAGCCATGGCAGTGTGGGAATATCACTTGCCCAGTACTCAAATCTGAGCCTCCACGGTGTCCCAGAATCTTTATATACTATTGGACATTCAACTCCGACCTCTTTGATTATAATTTTCGGTCTGTTGTCTTGTTTCTTCAAGATGTATGCAACCTTAGACTTCTTTAAATAGAGAGGTTGTTTCGGTGACACCCTTGATGCATTGCTACATCTGCTTTCTAAAACTTCGTTGAAAGTAAGAAGCAACTGAACTTTAATGTGTCCTTTTCATTTTGCACATTATATATCAGAAGGTATAACGTTCTAAAAATGACTCTTTCAGCTTACTTATATATAAAAACATTTTATGTATTTATGTATCCATCCATCCGTACATACATACATATATACATATACATGCATGCATGCAATAAATCAGGTATACCAAATAGAGAATCATTTCTTTCTATCCCATTTTATCTATCCCTTTCCTTCCCCAACCAAACAGACCCTTATGAATAAAGAATTAAAAGCGCAAGGTTGGGTTTTGTTAAAAAAAAAACGGGGTGCTATCAATATAAATCTGGTCTGAGAGTTACTTAATGAGGCTGCAGAGACCCATTGGGGATTTCTAGTTGTTGCCCTTCTTTGTTTGCCAATGATTTCTCAATGATTAAACAACCCTTCATACATACTGCAACTACTTGTTTGATCTTCCTCCTTGTCTTTATTGCACTTGGCTGCGGATGCCACTGGTGCCATAGTCACGGTTTCATCAATGGCATCTCAATGTGTAAATATCTGATTCAACACTTGTGTTTGGTTATTTGTCAGTCTGATGAATCTGGCAGAGAACGTGGTTTGTTAATTGCGTGGCCCAGGATTTCGACGTTTATCCCCTCCGACCCATATATTGGGCATAGGTTGGTCTGACCTGTACTTGGCAGGGCATACATCACAGTAAATGTTGCAGCCATGGCAGTGTTAGAGCGACCACCTTTGCCTGGTACATAAATCTGAGCCTCAATATTGTTGCGAATTCCTTAAGGGTGGTTGCCGGTTGCCGCTCTTTTGGCTAATGGTTTCTCAAAAAATAAACGTCCCTTCATACATATAACAAATACTTCTCGTTTCACCCTTCTTACAGTCACCATATTCACTGTTGTAAGTTTATTAGTGAGTCATATGCTTATGGCGCTGAAACCGATTTGGTAATGGCGTGGTGACCCGGGATTCCGAGATTTATCTGGCAGGAACCGGATTGCAGCCATATGGGTCGGCTATTCCATGACACATGTTTTATCTTCATATTTGAGATTCATATTTATGACCTAATTGACTCTGTATCAACTTGTAAGTTATGGTTTTTTCTCACTCCCACAATTTGTATGAGGCTGCAGGGGGATTTAGGAGTTTCGGATGTCAGTTGTCCCACTCTGCTTGCTAATGTCCTCACAATTTGCTTTATAATTAATACAGAGTAATCAATTTCACAACAGGCAAATATCATTTTGAATTTGTGGAAAATACATAATAATAATTTGATAAATCTTTACTACATATATTCAATTAAACTTTACTAGCATATAGTTTGTATGATACTCCGGTGTTTTTCGTGTGTCAAAGTTAGAGGCTGGACGCTTGAATGGCCACGTTTGCTCCTTCAATACCACCCTACAACAACCGTCCCTTGGGTGGTAGGCATGCTTAGAGATTTTAGGTAATTCAGTTGCAATGCCACGTTTATGTGGAATTCTGGCAGGAGAAGACATGAAGAATGAATGAGGCTTGTAGAAAGACTAGGGTTTCTTGATGGGTGGTTGACCCTCTCTGCTATGCCAGTGATTTCTTCTCCAAATATCAACAGCCCATATGTGGAACTGATGAGGATCTTTAATGGTTGTTTTTTCCATTAATTTTGTTCTCCTTTCCACTACATATGAAAATACTCAGTAATAATAATCATCATTATCTTCACAACGATGAATGCTGATGGTCCCTAACATTTGTTTGCTCTCCGCTCTCACTCTATTCATACCTGTGTTTTCAGGATTCCGAGGCTATGATGATAATTGTTAACTTTCTCTTCATTGGGCTTGTGTTATTTCAACCTGTAACTTGGCAAGGCACACATGCCAATGGGCGTCTTTGCAGCCATGGCAGTGTGGGAATATCACTTTCCCAGTATACTCAAATCTGAGCCTCCACGGTGTCCCAGAAGAAACCTTATATACTGTTGGACATTCAACTCTGACCTCTTTGATTATAATTTCAGTCTGCTGTCTTGTTTCTTTAAGATGTATGCAACCTTAGACTTCTTCAAATAGAGAGGTTGTTTCGGTGAGATCTTTGATGCATTGCTACATCCGCTTTCTAAAACTTTATTGAAAGTCCACTGCTATAGCCATCTGGACCTGGACTTTTGTTGTTAGGTATATCAAACAAACATTTCTTTATTTCTTCAACAGTAACTGGAGCAATTAGGGCCAATTGTTGATTTATGGATAAAGTAGGACCCATACCAATAATATCAGCATCAATGTCTTTAGTCTCCATTGTTACCCCCATGTTTCTCCATAGCTTTGTACTCCCGGGTGTCTTCGGGTTCGGGCGTCGGCTCCGGAGTTGGTTGGGTGATCGAAGGTCCTCCTCCAAAAGGGAGATCCATTCCCATAGGGGTGATTCAAAAAAAGTAACACCAGAACCCCAATATACTAATAATAGTTCTTTAATAGTTCTTAGAAAACAAATCCCTACCATTAATGCAATAAGAGCAATGCAAAAATGCTGATTACTAAATTGTAACGATTTTGATTTTTTTATATTAGAATATTAGAAATTAAAACATTTTCCAAACGGCTCATTTCCCAAAGGGTTTGCGTATTCCTTGCTCATTCTCAGACAATCACTTATTCACAAAGGGCTCATTTCCCATCTCACGGTCTTTTTGATAACAATCAACAATGACTTTTGCCACCTCTAGTCTCCCCTCCACACATACCCCCTCTGTATTCCTTTAAGTGAGTTTGTGTTTTCCTTTTCTTCACCCATGCATAGAACAATTTGGTATTCTGGTTCTCATAAGTGATCCAGTCAGCTTTGGATTGTTGGCATTTCTTGAGATAACTTGCTTTAAGTGTCTGATGTAGTTCCTTGGTTTATGCAGTTTAATAAGGATAGGAAGTTCCTCTTATTCAGCCCCTTCAGAGGATTCTTGAGTTGCTTGAGTTTTTGGATGACTTGGTACATTGGGAAACCTGTATGTTCTTGCATCTACACTTCTTCCACTATCTTAGAGAACTCAGGAACTAGTGTCCACATGTTACAAAATCTGAATTTATGAGTTGCTGGTTGATGACCCATTCTTTGGAGAATCATGGGCGAGTGATCAGAGACACCCCTTTCTTTAAAACACACCTTAATATCAAATTTTAGCATCCAATCTACATTTCCTAGAACCCTGTCCAATTTGGAATAGATTCTCTTTTCCAATTCCTGATCGTTAGTCCATGTGTGTTTTGGTCCTTCATAAGGTAGATCATCTAATCCACCCTTGTTAAGACAATTCTTGAAAACCTTGGCTTCCTCCCAATTAACTGGGTTCCCTCCTATTCTCTCATCTATGTGCAGGACAGTGTTAAAGTCTCTTAATACACACCATGCAGTGGTGCAGTACTAATGGTAATCTGTTGAAGAGTATCCCATAGTTCCTTTCTCTTCACATCTTCATTATGTGCATAAATAAAGGTTATGAAGAAGTCCTCTCCAATAAATCTTCCTTGGCAATGGACTACCTGATCAGTAAGTAGTCTTTATAATTTTGTAGATTAATCTTACTTTTGTTCTAGATAATCCAAATTCTCCCTAGAGGGTGGGCTTGGTTATTGATTAAAGAGCCCCATCCTCTAAACATTTTGTCTTCAATAGCTTTGAACTTTATTTCCCTGATTTTTGTTTCCAACATACCAAACAGAGACAAACTGCATTTCTTTACTAAATTCAAGACTTCCATTTGTTTATTAGGCCTGTTGAGCCCTCTTACGTTCCAGCATCCAATCATAACAAGAAGGGGTAATGGCCCTCATATGGGGCTAAACTTAAATCCTTATGTAAGTATCCAACATACTGTGACTCTTTTTCTTCAAATGATACTCTTCTTGCAGCTTTCTTTTTACTAACTTCTTTGAAATCTGAGAGATCATTTAGAGGAATGTCATTAGGAGATTGGTTTTCCTTAGACTCAATCTCCTCTGTTGCTTCTTTATCGTCAGTTTCATCCTTAGGTGGGTCTGTTGTCAAACCACGATCAGCGTACGCCGTGAACCAACATTCCAGACTTAGTCTGAGGATGCTTCTAGAACACTAACGAAGTAAAAAAAACATATATGAGCTGAAAGACGCAATAATAAAAAGACTGTTAAAGACTCCTACGATGCACCAAAAGAATCCGTGAATCTACTTGGCACGAATCTCAACTCGAAGAATTTGAAACACGATCTATCATTCAGCTGCAGTCCTTGAACAAAAATACATCATTGTTTACTCACCCAAACAAAAGTACAAAACAACCCTTTGTCAAAAAAAATCACAAAAGTGTTGTATTCATCATTTTGTGAATTACTTTTGAAATGAATTTTTACCATAGAAAATTTCGGGATGAAATTTTTTTAAGGGGGGAAAAAATGTAACGCCCTAAACCATGGTCTAAAAGTTATTTTATGATAAAAGAATTTCAAAACAATATTTTGACCCAACAAAATTTTATCTCTATGTTTGACCAAAAATGAAGGAAATTTTGGAGTCAATGATTTTTTCTTAAAATTGAGTTTTATGGATAGGTCTCAAAGAGACAAATCCAACGGTATATTTTATAAATAAATTTGATGTGCAGATTTTGAGTTGTGATATTTTAAATATGTAATTTGATATTTTAAATATGTAATTACATAAAAATAAGAAGTGGTTAAAGATGAGAACTTTTGTAAAATGAGTTATTGAAATAAATTTTTCAAAATGAATAATATTGATTGAATATGAGAGTTTTTTCAATTATATGTCAATTGATTTAATTTTGACTCTGTCAAAGTCAACACCTTAAAAAAAGGTGTCAGAAAAAGTATTTTATAAAAAATGTGAAAATTATATTGTCACGTAGAGTAGAGTTTGACTGTCTGACCACAATGATATAATCAGGTTTTAATTTGGAGAAAGTTGTACCAAAAAGTGTATCCCAATTGAGATAAAAATTAGTCATAATCACTAAGAGGCGTGTAAAATCCCAGGATCGCATGAAAATCGCAGACAGGGTCTCCACTTGGCCGAAACAAAGATTTGGAGCAGTGACATTTTTGTTTCATTTCTTTCTTCTTGCCTATATAAGAAACACTTGTTCTCCTTCATCCCCACACCAAACTTCTTCATTCTTCTTCTATTCTTCTCCTTGTTGTGTGGAGAACAATCCGAAAGTGATCGCCACCGTTAAAGTCACCGGAGGTAGCCACGGTTCTTGCCGGAAGTTGCCCCGGAAAGTTGAAAGAAGAAAACATCCCCTGTGCAAATCAGCCCACTTGTGAGCATTTTTACACCCTCTAAACGTCGTTATTTTAATATGCTTTCTAAACAAAAGTTGTAGCCTAATGTCTTACGAAGCCGTAGCTTCAAACGGTTCGCGATTTCGTTGAGTAACGAAGGAAATATGAACCGAAAACCAGGGCTGGTATAGTGGTGACGAGAAGTGACGAGTTTTGAGATTTTTGGCGTTGTTTTCACTCCCGTTCGTTCGTTGACCTTCATCTCATCAATTTCTAGGTCTGTACCATGATCTTAAACAACTTTAGAGGCATTGGAATGATCCTTGAACTTATTGATTCATATATATTTGAAAATATAAATATTTTGATATTCATAATCACTAAAATTGTTTTGTTGTTAAAGCTTCAAATAAATTGTTTGTGGGTGATCCATGAATGTTAGAAACCATTTTTATGAAGTTAGTTTAAAGCTTAGAAGCTTTTATGGTGTTTTGAGAAATTGGATCAAAGGTTGAAGATTATGAATAGTAACATTTTAAGTCCGAAAATGCTATTTTTGAAGATATGAAATCATATTTTTGATACATCAATACAAAGACAATTTGTTTTAGAGTAAAAAAAATGATGTTTGGACAACTAAAGAACCTTATATGATATATGACGATAAGTTAGGCTATTAAACTCGATGCTAGTGAAGTAGATGCTCGACTAAGGGCTCATTCGGCCCAGCAGGAGTCCTTTTTCTTTGCCCGTTCTATTAGTACGAAAGAAGGATGGAACCTACCATTTTTGTGTAGATTACCGTGCCCTAAACACGGTGACAGTCCCGGACCACTTTCCAATCCCAACAGCCGATGAACTCTTCGATGAGCTGGGGAAGGCACGGGTATTCTCGAAACTGGATTTGTGGTCAGGGTACCATCAAATATGGATGAATGACCGAGACATACACAAAACGGCTTTTAGAACCCATGGCGGGCACTATGAATTTTTAGTCATGCCGTTTGGGCTCACGAACGCCCCCTTCACCCTTCAAGCTTGCATGAATCAATTATTTCCCTCGTACCTTCGCCGCTGCCTAATTGTGTTCTTTGACGAAATATTGGTTTACAGCCCGACTTTGGAGGAACACTACGGCCATTTAGAACAGGTTTTTTCTCTCCTCCAACGCAGCCGTTTTACGTCAAGCATTCGAAGTGTACATTCGGGACATCGCAGGTGGAATATTTGGGGCACATAGTGACGCAAGGGGTCTTAAAGGCGGATGAAGCCAAAATCACGGAGCACTGGCCACAGCCTTCTACCCTGCGCCAGCTTAGGGGGTTTCTCGGGCTTACGGGATATTATCGGTGATTTGTCAAGCACATACCCAGATTGCAAGTCCCCTGACGACCTATTAAAAAAAGATGTGTTCAAGTGGGCAGAGAAGGCCGAGCAAGCATTCTAGAACTTAAAAAAGGCGATGACGACGACTCCCGTACTACGGATTCCGGACTTCACAGAACAATTTTGTGGTGGAGACTGATGCGTCGGGGACGGGTGTGGGTGCGGTCCTTCAAGGGGAGCAGCCCATAGCATATTTCAGCAAAAAATTGAACCCCCGACGACTCACAGCATTGACGTATCACAAAGAGCTATTTGTGATTGTGGAGGCGGTCCAACGGTGGCAATAGTACCTCCTGGGCCGAGAATTTTTTATTCGGACGGGTCACCAAAGCCTATGCGAGTTACTTCAACAAGTGGTACAAACCCCTGATCAACACTTTTATGTGTGAAAATTATTGGGGTATCGGTTCAAGATCGAGTATAAAGCGGGAGCATCTAACCGGGTGGCGGACGCTCTATCCTGCCAAGGACGAACCAAGCCTGGAAGCACACCAAATCCTCACATTGACGACACTAGTTTCGGCACTCCTTGAGGAGCTACGCAAGGAAAACCGAACCTAACCTGACCTCACGCCAAACACACCGAACATGGGCAGGGGCGGCTGGCCGAACCTTTTGAGGTGGTGGACATGCTGTTGTATTACAGACGCCGGTTGTGTATTGGGTCGACGTCCCCGTTGAGAAGTCAGCTCCTACAGGAGCATCATGACACACCACTCGCAGGCCATCCAGGGGTACACCGCACCTTCAATCGCCTTTCCCAGAGTTTTTAATGGCTGCGGATGAGAGCCGACGTCAAGGAGTACGTCCAGCAGCGCCACACCTGCCAGACAACCAAGTATTCGACTTAGCCTCCGGCTGGATTGTTGCAACCATTACCGGTCCCGACGCAGGTATGGGAGGATATTTCTATGGATTTCATCGTGGGTCTACCCGCCTCCCGGGGGTATACGTTAATAATGGTGGTCATAGTTCGTTTGACAAAAATTGTACATTTGGGGGCGTTGCCAACCGGGTTCGACGCACACCGCACGGCCCATCTATTCATTGACATTGTGGTTAAACTTCATGGATTCCCAAAAACAATTGTTTCGGATCGGGACCACATTTTCCTCAGCAACTTTTGGCTAGAGGCGTTAAAAGCCAGCGGCACCACGTTGGCCATGAGCACGGCATTCCACCCGCAAACCGATGGACAGACGGAGGTGATGAACCGGGCGGTAGAGCAATACTTACGGGCATTCACGCACGACAAGCCAACGCGCTGGACGGTCATGCTACCTTGGGCCGAGTATGCCCTTAACACCAGTGTCCATGCCTTGTTATGGATGACACCGTTTGAAGCGCTGTATGGAAGACCTTCGCCGACCTTCATGCCATACCATCAGGGAGTAGCAAGGTACCCGAGGTCGACAATTTTCTGGGTGCGAGAGACACCCTCCTTCGTAGGTTGCATGAGCATCTCAAAGAGGCACAACAACGGATGGTAACGGCAGCCAACAAACACCGGCAGGATGTCCAGTTCAATGAAGGGGATTTGGTGTTATTAAAATTGCAACCTTATCGGCAGCATTTGCTGGTTCGTCATAGTTCACAAAAGCTCGCCCGGAGATTTTACGGACCGTTTCGGGTGTTGTCGCGGGTTGGGAAGGCCGCGTATAAACTGGAGCTACCGGAGGGGTCCTGAATTCACCCCGTATTCCACATGTCCCTACTGCGGCCATACTATGGGGGGTCCACAGCAGGGGAGCAACTTACACTGCCAGAGGAGTTCGTGCATAGACAACCCGTATCGGAGCGGGTACGCATTCTCGCCGTGCGACAAATACTGGTGCGAGGGCGGCCGGTTAAGCAGTGCCTAGTCGAGTGGTCCGATGGGGGACGCGATGATGCCACCTGGGAGCCGTACAACCGAATCTAGCAACACTTTCCGACGCTACACCTTGAGGACAAGGTGCTTTCTCAAGCGGTGGAGAATGATACAAATGGGCCTCGGGCCGAGCATGGGGGTGAGCAAAGCGTGGAGGTAGGCCGGTCCATCGAAGCTAGGGTTACGAGCCCAAGGGAACTCGGGCAACGTCGGGGGCAGTGAACGAAGAAAGCACCGGGGTGGCATGGAGACTACGTTCTTCAATAATAATATATTAATATTAGTCATTTATTTACGTGTAATAGATTTTCGTAGGTGAGCGGTTTATAAGCTTCTTCAAGGGTTTTCTTTTCGGTTCTTTCCCTTGACGCCTTTTTTGAACCGACAGGTTAGGATTAGATTAGGGTTTCCCTCTACCACCTATAAATAGAAGGTGTATTACCAAAACATATTTGAAGAATAATAAACCCTAAATTCCTTTGGAGTACGAAGGCACTCGAAGACCTTCTCTTTCCGTATCATCGGGTTTGATTTTGGTGGATCGGTTTTGGATAGGTATTTTTTCGGTTTCAGTTTCAGTTCAAGATTCGGTCGGGTCAGTACGGTCAAATTCGGGTTTGAATGCCAATAAAAGTGTTCATGAATAATTTAAGATTGAAGTTCATTATAAATTTAAAATTTTAAATACGACTATAAATTTAAGATATTAACAAAAATAATTATAACCCTTTAAAAATAAATAGTAAGTTTCAAATAAAAATACATGAATTACAAAGAAAATCACACGTGTGACATAAAAGATTAAACCACAATAAAAATAAAACACAAAAAATGCAATAAGTTTTAAAACATTAAAAATATGTACCTCAAAAATACATGGAATATAGAAATTTAGGGTTTTAATGATTTATTAGAAGTCGGGAACATGTCGGGTCGGGTCGGTCAAATATACTAAACCAAACCCTACCCGACAAAAGTCGGGTTCGGTTTAAATTTTTTCAGGTCGATTCCGGATATTTGATTTTTTGGTTCGGATTTGGATATTACAAGTTCTGGTCGGGTCGGTAAAAGTCGGATTCGGATAAAATTGTCATTACTACACATTTCTGAAGTCAACAACAACAATTACAACCCACTCAAACAAACAATCCCTTATGCAAACGAGGAAGAAACGTCACTAGGCCCAGTTCTTTCATCAAAATATAGTACTCCATGTATTTTAAGGGGTGGCCTAAAAATGAAATAATGGCGATAAAAAAGATAACGGGTATAATTACCGTAAAAATAAATAGAAAGATAGACGGTATAATCAAGCGGAGGAATTCCAAATTTCAATGACATCGAAAGCCCATGTCATGGGAAGACCCAGTGCTGTTACGGTGCTCTGTTTGTAAAATTAACGGTTCCTACCCCCTAATTCTCTGGATAAACCATCCCACTTCACCCGGATTCGAACACACTATCCCCAAAAGCCTATTTTGACTTTGAAGTCAATTTTGACTCCAAGTTCAAAATTAACTTGGGGTACAATTGAAGATGGTGGGAGGTGTGTTTGGTTCGGGTCAGAGTGAGGAGGGTTTATCAGGGGGAGCAAGGATTACGGAGATAAGAAGCATAAATTTTACGAACAAAGCGCCGTAGTAGCCCCAGATCATCCCATGACATGGGAATTCAATGTTAATGGAACCCTCCCCATAATTAAGTCATTTATCCATTTGTCTATCATTTGAACACTAGAAGAACACATGACTGGTGTGTCTATTTGGCATTAACTTTAATGTTTTGAAAGGTTATCTAAAAGCAAGGTTTAACCTAAGTCTAATTGTAACCCAAATTCAAGAAGTGAGGGTGGGGCTAAGGGGTGAGAACCAATTTCAGATTGAACGAAACATGGTACATCCCCTAAATGAACGACACGTTATATTATGAACCTGAGATTTGGTGTCAAAAGAACCCGGCAATTATATATTAAAAGGTAACATGCATTCGGAACCATTTGAGCATCTCTTTTTTTACTAGGTCATGTTTTAAAAGTTAATACGCATTCAAGATTCTCAAACGAACCACAAATTAACAATAATTATAAATTGACACTGAACAATTCTCAAATGAACCATGAAAATATTTATACCTCATAAGAAATCAAATAGATGGTGCAGATTAACGTAACAACTCGCATTGCAAGTATTTATTCCAAGGTTTCGCGAATTAGAAAGGAAAGATGAAATCATCACGCCATCAATGAACGGGAAAGGGGGGTTTGGTCCTTTGGTGAAGAGGTTTACAAATTAAAATGCACCGTTATTTTAACGTGTGAAGAAACAAATAAGTAGTTTGGTTGATTCTTTCATTCAAAACCATTGACTGCAAAACCCCCATCAACAGCAATTACCTGACCCGTCACATAAGAAGCGGAAGGAAGACAGAGGAAAGCAACCACTGATGAAACCTCTCGCGGTTCTCCTGGTCGCCTCATGGGTGTCCGGGATGCCATCTTCTCCGTAATCTCTTTGTTTTCAAGATACTGCAGGCGGATAGAAGGTTTTAAGTTAGGCAAAATTCATACATTCTTTCCTTCAAACGAAGGGTCGCCTTAGTTCCAACTTAACATGTTGGGGTAAGGGTTAATTTCCATAAAAATGTTTAGCACTATATTCGTGCAAAAAGCATAGTATCAAAGCTACCCTTTGTCCATTTCTAATGAAGCTAAAGGAGTAAATTTTGACAATGTTCTAGCTTCACGTAAATAACGGGCTAGATCAAAATAGAAAGCCAACATTTCCTTCTTATTTTCTACTCCCTCGACCTCGGTGTGTTTGTCCAGTTTGACTTTTTACACACAAATTAGACACACATTGATTATTTGATAATCAATTTAAAAAAAAAAATATTACATTCTATCTTTAATAAAATAAAATATATTTTGCTATTTTCTCTATGTTTTACTCATAGTTTAGTCTTTTTTCCAACTATACTCCATATGATAAACCAAATATAGTTAGTGCAAAGTTTGTGATAGCCATTTCTATAATCTTTCGGTGTTCTTTCATAAACCACTCTTAAAAAAAATGATAGAAGAGAAGAATATCGTACATCTTCAACAAGAGAGGTTTTGATTACCGCAGGAGCCACACAATTGACCCTAATGCTGTCTTTTGCCCACTCGCAAGCCAAATTCTTTGTGAGTTGATTCATAGCCCCTGGGGTGGGGTGGGGTGGGGGGGGGGGGAATCAATTCAAACCAATAAGCTATGTACCTTTATTGCCTTCTTTAACACAGACATACACAATTACACACGTAGTAATGGAAAGATTGCTTATTTATTGTGATTATAAATGTCACCTTTGGTAGCACCATAAATGGATCCAGCAAGAGATATATGTACCAAGCCAGCAACAGATGAAATGAAGACAATGCATCCAGCTTTGGACGCCTTTAGAAGAGGGTACGCAAGCTGAGAAAAATGGTAAGAAGACTCTAAGTTGGTACCCATGATGTAAGAGTATTCTTCGGCACTATACTCCACGGTTGGTTTATGGATGAATGTCCCAACATTGTTTACCTGGACCCAGATTAGCTTTGGTTATGTTGAGAAGGTTTCAATAAAAAAAAAATAAATAAATAGCATTGTCATTTTAAATTCACTCGACAACACAAGAGGTGATTGTATAATTCCAACTTTGTTGGGGTCAAGATGTAATACATAGTCCAACCTGAAAGAGAGACTATTTTCATTCACCCTTGATGCATCGTCTCATTTACTACCCAAAACATCATTGAAACTGGGAAACAAAATAAGTATAATGTGCTATTTGGATTAAGGTCCCGTTTCATTCAACTTATATTTTCTGTTTTTTTCTTATTCTTATTAAAATAATATCAGATCTCATCAAATTAGATCAAATCGAATCAGATCCGATCAGATCTAATTAGATCATACCATATCAGATCCAATCAAGAATTATTATTATCATTATTATTATTATCATCTATACTATATTTAAAAAGAAGTGAATTCTTTACCGCCCATATGTGGTGCATTTTACTCATTATATGTATGTGTATGTATTAAATTTAGTAAGTATTAATTAATACTCCATAATTAATGATAAATGAAATATGTTAAGGGCAACTTTATAGGAGCATTAAAAATGGAGAATTTTATAGAAGTATTAATTAATACATAATAATTAATTAATAATTAATGGTAAAGTACAATTTCGTATGAGCATTAAAAACGTTTTCATTTTTATTTAAACACATAAATATGTTTTTTAATAACAACAAAACAGTAAGGTGGAAAAGGGAATATGTTTCCATTTTTATTTAAATGCTATATCAATTAATGGTAAGTGATAAGTGGGA
The DNA here is from genome assembly GCA_900332095.2 of Cuscuta campestris. Taxonomy (NCBI): domain Eukaryota; kingdom Viridiplantae; phylum Streptophyta; class Magnoliopsida; order Solanales; family Convolvulaceae; genus Cuscuta; species Cuscuta campestris. The sequence goes on from OOIL02000547.1 coordinate 705,087, forward strand.
ATATGCTTCTATTTTTATTTAAAAAATTATATTTTCGTATGAGCATTAAAAATGCTTTTTTATTTTGGTGTAAATACATTAATATGTTTTGTTTTTAATAACACAGAAAATAGTAATTCGAACAAGTGAATTTGTTTATGTTTTTATTTAAATAATACGCCAGTTAATGGTAAGTGTTGCTATGATAATATTAAATTCTATTAATTAATAATTATATGGTAAAGGGGAATATGTTTCCATTTTTATTAAAAAATTACTATTTTTGTATGAGTATAAAAAAAGGTATCCATATTTATTTAAAACTTATTGCCATTTTTTAAGTTTAAAGTTTCCATTTATTTAAAACCTTATTTAAAGTAGTTATTACTATTTTTTCCCAAGTTTAAAATCAAAACTTATTTCCATTTTGATCTAAGTGTAAAACTAATAACGTACACTTAGATTTTTTTTTATTTCACGGGTAATAAAATATACTTGGAATAAAATTTTCAAAACATTAACTATTTTTGATAATATGAAAATAAATGAATAATATAAAATAAAATAGAAGTTCTGTATAAAAGTTCACTTTTATCGTTAAATGAAAAAAATAATTATTCGAATAAAAGTCTCTTTATAATGTATTTAAATGGAATCATAAATTATGAATATGATGTATGAATAATTCTACTACGAGAATCATGAATGTCTTATTTTTATTTTTTTTAATATTTAGGGGAAATTGGCAAAATTGTATATTGTGGACAAATAATGTTTATTTGGTGATTGATGGTCTCAACAAAGTGGCATCATCGCCTCAAATTTCGGTGATGCAAATGGTGAAACCTAGCATTTTAAAAAATTGGACACAAACATTTAATTGTCCAACAAGTGTTTTTTGTAACTGAGTGTCTAACGAGTGTAAGATAACTATTTATTTTATTCAATGAAAAAAATATTGTTTTCATTTTTAATAAAAAAGGAGTAAAATGCTAACAAACAAAGACATAAAAATAGAGACACTATAAGTATTGATTTCCATAAAATCGAATCACTGCAAATTTTTTAAGTTTATTTTATAAATGGTCCTTTGTTTTTATGGATTATATAGATCTCCACTTTGTTAGCAATTTTACAAAACGAAAAAACAATACAATTACCTCTGAACAAATTTTTTAACCAGAGTTTTGATTAATGTTATTTATATTTTACTCATAGATAAATGTATGTTGTAGTTTCAAAAGTAATAAATCATAATGACTTTAAGATTCTAAACAATGAGTAATGTTTAGAAAGTGAATTATAAAATAGTGTTTCACAAATTTATACGAGTAATGTGAATTATAAAGTAGTGTTTCAAATATTGTAAATCATTTAACTTTTGTAACTTAAAAAAATAATTATATACTAATTTGTAACATTTTTCAAAAATGGTATTAATATAATTTAGAAACATAAATATGACTCGTGCAATGCACGAGTGTGATACTAATTCTTAAAAATGAAAAAGAATAAACTTAACAAAAAAATTAAATAGAAAAATGAGAAAGTAATTCTTAATTATTAGATGTCAGAAAAATTATTTTTAAAATACATTGAAAATGTCAATGAAATTCTACTTTTAAAATACATTTTTATTGCTACCTGTAACTTTAGTTTCTAAAGTTTTGATCTTTTACTACATCGAGTTGATCTACTTTGATCATGACTTAAATAAAATTAACATTTGATATTCATATACGGAGTATATTTTAGTGTAATTGAAATAACTATTATATCTATGGTGTATTAATCATAAAAAAATGTTTCGTAATACAAAGCACACGCTGATATTTTATAAAGATGAGATATTTTAATAAAAATCTTTTCTCTTCTCTATATTGATTATCTAAATTGAATTGCTTTTTAATGTATATATGAATTAAAGATTTATTCTAATGTATTATTATGTATATATGAACTAATTATTAAAATATTAAATCAAAATTCTTATTTTATAAAAAAATAATCATAAAATAAATAGTATTATTACATTATAATATGAATGATTATTCTAAAATATGAATTAACTAATTTTATTTCATTAAAAAATAATCATAAAATAAAAACATTGATTGTATTATAATACAAATTATCATTACAATTTTCAAGAGTTGTTATAAAGTGAAATCAAATTATTGATTTAAATTTTAAATCAAATCATAGTTAATTAGATAAGATCAGATCATACCAGATCAGATTCAATCGTATCAAAGAAAACAACTTCTCGACGACCTAGTATATGTGCACACATACCCTACTTTTTTTGAATAATGTTAGGGTGCTACCATGGGCGCACCACCCATGCTTACCAAACGATTGATAGTTGAGCACAAGGTAGACCCTATATCTGAACGAAAACGATAGACACACGGTAATAATGTGATGTTGAATCCTACATACTCACAAGAATGTTGAGCTTGGCATCGAAAGCGGAGGAAACCTTCTGGAAGAGGAGCAGCCTCTGGTCTCTAGAGGACGCGTCGCAGACGGAACCAGAGACTTTAAGGCCTTTAGAAGCCCAATCTTTTAGGGTTTGGTTCAGATCATCTTCCTTCCTAGAGCACGTGTACACACTGGCGCCCAATTCCGCCAGTTCCTCCACGATTGCCCGCCTGAACGCAGTGAAATCGAAAACCCCTAGGAATGCTTTTCTGAGAAATTTCATGAATTGAAAATTAACAAAATTGGGAAGGAGATCAGATTGGATACCCGATTCCACGAGTGCCGCCGGTGACCAGAGCGGTCATCCCCGAAAGAGACCATCCCGATCCACCGCTGCTCTCTCCAGCCTTCTTCGCCATTGAAAAGTATTGAGAAGAAGAAGAAGAAGAAGAAGATAGCTCACGAGTTTGAAATTCTTCGATGGAAGTGGTTTATGAAGCGGGCGATGCTGGAGGCTAGTCGTCGTCGTCGTCGTCCCAGTCATCATCATCCACAGTCCGTGAATGTATATGGGGAGGGATCCTTTCCGTGACTTTTTTCAAACAAAAATCTTTTGTAATAATTGACATTAAATCATAAACTATTGAACAAGACAACAAGGTATGCGTATGGTTGAATTAATTTTTGCACACTTGATCTCTGAAAAAGATGTGTTCGGAATCTGCAACCAACGGCGGAGCGGCCGCGTATAATATTCCGGAGACCGGCGGCGGTGTGGTGGCAGATTCCGGCGACCGACGGCGGCGGAAGATTCCGGCGATCGGCAGTTGCCATCGGCGGTCAAAGGTTTTGGTCAACCGTCAAAGTCCAGTCAGCACCCCTTTCTTTGATTTTATTTTTTTAAAAAAAATCAAAGTGTTGAAAAAATATGATGAGCTTTGCCTTACAGTTTGGTGAGCTTTGTAGTTATCCTTGGTAAGCTTTGCAATTGGCAGTGGTGAGTTTTGCGTCATATAGGATGTTATCTCACCGTACGGTGTCATCTCACTGGAGTCAATCTCATATAAAATAGTATAAGTCAAGCTAAGAATAAGTGAAACATAAAAAGAGAACAACCCACAAAAAAGAACGAATCCAAATGTTAATTAATTTGTTTCTTCATATTCATGAAAAAATAAAATATAAAAAAAATAACAAACAAAAAAGGATAAATAAACAAAAATATAAGACAAAACAATATCAAAAAATAAAAAATTTAAACAAACAATAAAATAAAACATTTCTTAAGAGGATAGATAAAAAAACATTAACAAAAAACTCGTAAACAAACAAACAAATAATATAAAAGTATCAAGAAAAATGATAAAAAAACAAACAAAAATTTTAACAAAAAAGCAAAACAAAAAAAACAAAAAAATGTAAAAAAGAAAGACAAAAAAAGGAAGTTCTAGAAGAGAGTGAGAGGGGATGCTGAAAAAAAAAAGAGGAAAGGAAGGGGGGTAGGATGGGGGGCTAAGAGGGCATAGGGATGAGGTGAGGGGGGATTTGAAGAAAAAGAATAAAAAGAGTGAAAGAAGACGAAGAAAAAGAAGAAAAAGGGGGTGAAAGACTATAATGAATAGAAGAGGAATACAAAGCATATATTTATAGGTGGAGGAATATATTCTAGAATCCTCTACATTAATGACTAATTATATAAGGTAATATTATATAATAATAACTCTAACTATAATAGGTAACAACCATAATTATAATATATAATATTAAATATATTAAATAGTTGATATATTTAACATGCTCTCAACGTCCTGAACGGTGAAGATTAAACGCCAACTTTACTTGAATCGTGACCAGAATTGTAATCAGAAGTTGAAAGCATATCTTTGACTATAGTAGACTGAATGCATCCGGCCTAGAAGAGAAGGATAAAGATTTCCAGGAAAGAGATGTGAAGGCACTGATGAGGAGATGAGAAAAGCCGCTGCGAACAGACTCATGTTGCTGACGTCGAAAGAGGGAGAAGGTTGACGCGCGCTGGAGTCGTGCGCGACAGGGTTAGAGAAGAAGCATAAGGAATGAGGTACTGCCGGAGATGCATGTTGACCGAAGATCTATCCACGAAGCAGGTTGAGGTGATGATATGAGTTGTGAGAGATCGAAAAAATAGGGATTGAAGGGTGATTGGAGGAGAAGGATTTCTGATCAATGAGCCAAATCAGAGGCTCTAGAGGGATAATGCATCTTGATAGTTCCTAGAACACCGATGACACCAAGGACACCCCTTTCGAAGGCAAAGTGAACCTATGCCTCATGTTACTCTCGAGTGAACAGGTGCGATTTTGGCGCTAAGAGAAGCCGGTAGTTTGGTGGAGTAGGGGTCGCCGGTCAGAGCTGCGGCGATTAGGAGAAGAGGATGACGTTAGAGACACCGGTGACTATAACAGAGATTTTTTTTGTATAATGGAAGAATTTGGGTCAGAAGAAAACAGTGATCCGGCGGGCGGCAGTTAATGGTGGTGCCGCCCGCCAGAAGCGAAAGCAGAGAAATTTAGGTCACCAAGAGTGGTGGCTCTAATACCATGTAAAATAACAAATAATGCTTTATTTCTTGAATGAATAGAAGAGAAACACAAAGCATATATTTATAGGTGGAGGAATATATTCTAGAATTCTCCACATTAATGACTAATTATATAAGGTAATATTATATAATAATAACTCTAACTATAATAGGTAACAACCATAATTATAATATATAATATTAAATATATTAAATAGTTGATATATTTAACAAAGACGAAGAAGAAGAAGACAAAGAAGGGGTGGGGGAGGGAAAAGAAGAAAAAGAAACGGGTAAATTTAAAAATTATAAAATATAAAAAATTAAGATTTGGCCAAAATTACCTGTTGGTTACCTTAAAACCGACTTCAGGTACCATTCGTGAAAGGTTTTCAAAGTTCAGGGATTTTTTTGAGAGGTTTTTGAAGTTTAGTTACTGAATCAAAATTTTCGTGAAAGTTGAGGTACCATTTTTAAAATTTACCCCTTGAAATTCCCAACACTTCAGCATAGCTCTTAGGTTTTTCCTCTGTGATGATGTTGGCAGAGACTATTGGATCTTCATTATCAGCGCTCAGATTTGGCGGATCTTGACTGATCGACTTATCTCCCAGGGACTCAGACGATTTCTCCTGCTTATCTGGAGATTCCAGCTCCTCTCCGATGGATTTTCCTGTGGCTTTTGGCGGTCGCCCTCTCTTTCCCATGGTTAGAGAGAGAAAACGCTTATCTCATTTGTTCTCGATAAATCTTACATAGCCTATAGAACTACTCCTCCCTATTAGATTATTATTCTATTTTAAATATTGAAAATATTTTTTGATATAAAAATCAATATAAGGAATTTGAAAAATGTTTAAGTTTAGAAAACTGTAATAAAATTATGTAATATTATTAAAATTTTGTCTGAAAATATAAATTTATACATTAAAAACAAGTAGTAAAGTGTATAATTTTGAAAATTCTTACTTTAGCGGGTTGGTGGTCAGATCAGGTTCGGATTCTGTTGGATTTGACTTATTTTTAGCGAGTCATTTCGGACTCAATCATCAAAATCTTTGTTCAAAATCTAGTATTTTTTGTCAAAATTCGAGTCAAAAACAGGTTGGTTTATTTTTTTGTCAGGTCTTATTGAGATGGAAAGGAAAGGATCACACGTCTCACCACTCTTAGTGCAATTTTGGCCTTTGTCGTATCTTTTTGTGGGGTAGTTTCCTGCAGTAAGAAAAAATTGAGAATAATTTCTTAAATGTAGCATCGAATTCTTGATAGCGAAGATTGGGATTCAAAATCTAGAAAAAAAAATTTTTTAAAAAAAAAATAGGACCTACAAAAAACGGGCTTTGAGATCCCAATTTTTCTGAAAAAGTTATTTACTTTTGTAGTGGGGTTCTCCAACTTTAATGAGTGGGAATTGTGTTTTTTAATGCATTGAATAATGGGGTTCCATATGTATCCCTCCTTATATAGCAAAGCATGGATTGCTTTTTTTATTTAATTCTTCTTCCTCGACAACTTCCTATATATGATAATATAGAAAAAAAATATTTATTAAATTACAAGATTTACGAATTAAAAAGAGTAAAAGAAGATCTTCTTATTTTGGAATGTATATAATATTTTACTTATCTCTTTTTTTTGTTTCATTAACTATTTAATTACAAAATACTCACTCCATCCCCATTTCAATTACAATTTTTTTGTCGATAACTTAAGTTTAATTATGCAATTTTATTAAGTATTTGATAAAATAAAAGATTATTATCACCTCTTGTCTTTTAGATCTTTTGACGTAGTTTTTTAATATGTAATTTGTATTTCTTATTGATATACCGATTTATAAATTAAATGATTTCAAAAAGTAAAAATAAGTGAGAATATGATAAAGTAGAAAAAAATTGACAGAAGTTGTATTTAACAAATAAATTATTTTATATGTATTAGTGTGATGGATGAAGTGCAAAGAGATCTCGCTGGACCAAAAAGTTTAGAAATATTAAATTTACAAGCGGCTCATTGTTCTCTCCGTATTTGGAATGACCCGAAATATATTGTTGAAAAAGTAGAACTGTGTCGGTATGATGGTCATATCCCCACAAATTTGTACAGACCCGAGGGTTATTGAGAATCTACGTAGACCTAGCTTTTATGGGGTACACCGAGTTCATCCCATTAAATTAGATCATGGCCTCATCACTGCATTGATGGAGCGTTGGAGGCCTGAGGTACATGCATTTCATTTCCCATTTGGAGAAATGGGTATAACTTTACAAGATGTAGAGTGTCTTATGGGTAGGGAAGAGCGTTGATATTTATCTCCGTAGATTCTTGATACGCCTCTTTGCTTTTCTCGATACGAAAAATAAATTTTCGATTATCGTTTGAATTTAATCATCCTATTTCTCATTCATCAAAACAAAAACATTCCACAAAAATAATAAAGGGGTTTGAACTCATTTCTAACAATTTCCCCTTTTTTGATAATGACAAACATAGTGTAGAAAAGGCAAAGTATGAGTTCAAGAAATATCTCCCTTAATTTAATTCTCCCTGTATGGTTAGAGAAGTGCAGAAAAAAATTTGGAGTAATAAGCGGAAAAACGTTTAAAAAAAAATTTTCTCAACTATCCTTCCTTCCCCTTTTGGCATTATCAACCGATAACCTTCTCCCTTGATCAATTATTATTGGGTGAAGTTGATCATTTATATCTGTTTGCAGTTTGAATGATAAATAGACAGATACAAAAAAAATCCGGGGAGGCAAGTCATCCTTGCATTTGGAGCTACTGCATTGCCTTATACAGGATTCATGCTATATCTGATCTTTATCATCAGATATAGAGTAAGCATTGTGATTCAGTTCTAGTGAATTGTTCTATATTGTTTGTTTGGCTAATAGTCCAAACTTGAATGTTGAAACTTTTGGTCAAAATAAAATGTTGTTCATATGTAAACTACATGTGATTCGGTTTGGCAAATTAGATGTTTATTAGTGTTAGTTGTTATCATTTTTCCATCATCTCTGATGGAGCCAAAATTTCACCATTTTTTGGCTTTGGGATGTGATGGAATAAATCAAAATGGATCTCTAAACTGTCTGCGCTTCTTTAATTAATGAAGTAGCAGTTAGTCAAACAATGCAACTTTTGACGTTGAGCCGGGGGTCTCTTTGGAAACGGCCTCTCTACTTTTGAGTAGGGGTAAGGTCTGCGTACACACACCCTCTCCAGACCATACTCTTGTGGGATTTAACTGGGTTGTTGTTGTTGTTGTTGTTGTTATTCATACTTTATCCTCATATGTAGACTAGATGTGACTCGGTTTCACAAAATAAAATGTTTTTCATACTTTTATGTTTAAATTCGAAATGAGAAGTTAATTTGTGGATAGAGAGAGTACATATTTATAAACTATATCAAAGTCTTCAAAATAAGGTGTGATATTAATTAGAGGTTTATTTTAATAATTTAAATTTACTAAACCTATCCCAAATTATAGAGATAATATATCCCTATGCATTGCACGGGTGAGGGACTAGATTATGTAGTGATCATTGAAAAAATCATCATAACTTCGCGGAAAACGAACTCCCATATTAGTGGCTATATTGCACCGTCATCATTGGATAAATTAAACACCCCATCATCTTTAACCTAAGTAACTTCCTTTGTTTCAAAAAAAAATTTCTATTTTGATTTTTGGGCAAATAGCGACACTCTTTGACTATAAATTAAACATAATCTAAAAAAGCAAATGATATAAAAATTTGATAGATCAAAACTATATCCTAAGATGAACCTAACCATATTGAATTTATATTATAATTTAATATACTTTTCTTACATTTTATGGCCAAAGTGTATCAATGTTTTAGCAAAAAAACAAAATAGGAAATGTTTTTAGGACCGGAGGAAGTAGTATTTTTTTGTTGACAAACACTTAAATCTTACTCCCTCAGCTCTGCTCTAATTTAAATCGTCTGTTGCTGTTTACAATGTTTGACTGAAGTGATTTTCAATTCAATGTATTTGAAAATTAGTATGGAATTATAAAATAGAGTTTAAATATTTTAAAACAACATCAAAAGTCATACAAAAAAGCTGATAAGACTATACTCTGTATTATTTTCTCAAATGCGTAGCAAAAATGGGTAAATAACATACATGGTTAAAGTTTGACCAAACGAATAGTAAAGCGTTAACTTACATTTGGATAAAGAGAGCACCTAAAATGCTATATTAAGGTCTTGAAAACAAATACTAATACTTTAATTTTTTTTACCCTAAAATGTTCCTTAAAATTGTATTCATTTTTATTGTTAAACTTAGCACATCAAGAAAGTATATTGACGTCAAGAAATATAAAAGGCTACTAAAAAATCATAATAAAAAAACTTTGGATAAAAAATACAATGGAAAATAATCCTTAGTGATTCCATTAGGAATTGAAAGAATATTAAAAAAGTGATGTTTTTGAAATGGAAGAACTCTCAAAAATTATTATTTTTTATTGTGCACATTGCTATTTAGATTTATCATCTAAAAACTAACTTTTTCTTCCATTGAACAATATTTTATATCAGTTATACCGATTATTCAATTTAAAATTTATAAAAAATAATTTGGATTTTTATATTTATATCAAATTTTAAACTTAATATATTCTCGTGCATCACACGGGTAAAGTATTGTAAATAAACAATTATGGAGAATGAGATAAAATACTATGGAGCAGTACTACATCAAGACAACTGCAAAAAATGTACTGTTAGTCTTTCAAATTATTGCATCATGCACGATTAGTCCTTCAATTTTGAAAATTCCACAAATAATCCTTCAAGTTATGTTAGCTATACATGGTTAGTCTATCAATTTTGAAAATTTCATCAATAGCCCTTCAAGTCATGTTAGGGTTACATTGTTGAGGGTTACATTGTTGATCCTTTCGTTAATTTTGTCGTTAGTCTATGCATATCATATTTTATTTTCGATTTTAAAAACATCTGGGGAACTCTTCTTCTATAATTGAACCATACTTCCTCCGTCCACAAATAAACTTTACATTTACTATTCACAGGGTCAAATTTTATTCACTTTGTTAGCCTATTTTCGTCACCCATTTGATAAAATAATAGTCATATCACCTCTAGTTTTGTAGATCTTTTGATATATTTTTTTAATATGTAATTTTTATTTTTCAATTCTACACCATTTTTCATATAAAATGATTTAAAAATAATTTCAGTCAAACATCGATCGTAACGCATAATGTAAAGTTTATTTGTGGACGGAGGGAGTATTTAATATAGGTCTATTTTTTAATAATAATAATTACTCTTACTTTTATTACTCAAATCATTGAAATAAAATAATTAAGTTACTTTTACTTTTATTAGTTTAATTATTTTTAAAAATACTCACTCCTTTTTATAGTATTTATCAAATTTTGATGTTATATAGTAAAACAAGTTGAATTTTTATCAATAATTTAATTAAAAAAATCTACAAAAATATGATTCAATTGTATGAAAAAAGAAGGTTCTTCACGCATATTTATAATTAAAAATTAAAAAATGTATGAATTAAAAAATTTAATGAAAGGACTATTCAGGCAGCACTAACGTTACTTGAAGAATTATTCGTGAAATTTTCAAAGTTGAAGAACTAACCATGCAATACTAACATGACTTGAAGGCTATTCGTATATTTTTTAAAGTTGAAAGACTAACTGTCATGGTGCAATAAATTGAAGGACCAACGCTAAATAGGGGCTGTTTGGCAACTTCTGAATAGGTAAGTGCTGAACCAGTAAGAGTTCTGAACCATTAAGTGCTGAATCAGTAAGAGGTCTGAACCATTAAGAGCTAGTATATTACTTAACTATTCAGAGGCAAATGTCTGATCAATTCAGATAAGAGGTCTTAACCATTCAGACTCTGTATAATACTTAACCATTCAGAGGCAAATGTCTGAACCATTCAGACATCTGAACCATTAAGAGGCTGAAACAAACAGTCTGAACCATTAAGTGATGAACCATTCAGACATCTGAACCATTAAGAGGCTGAAACAAACAGCCCCTTAGTCTTTTCATTTCAACCTCAAGAAGCTCGAGATGTTCTACCAAACACATATTAAGCTGACCTCATAAACTCACAGCAATTCTTCTAATCTCAAGGGAGTCAAGGCTAAAGGTATAACATAGAAGCAAGCGTAAAATAAAAGCAACTTGAGAGAAATAGTAGGAAAAAATGACACCAATTAATATTCTATATAGATATACTGTGAGATTGGAAAAGAAAAAATATGAAATGCTCTGTAATAGTCCATTTAATAAAAAGTTATATAAAAATCATATAACCTATATACGGAGTATTAATTTTCGAGTGATGATATATAGGTTGGTATCAATAAAATCATACGAGTAGACAATATTTGATATTTGTATGTTTTGCTATGACTATCTATAAGAGTCAAGGTTAGACAATGTCATTTATTGGATTATTTTTTACCAAAGACAACATTGAAAGTATTAGTTTTAGATAGTTTTAGATGATGACGGTACGTAGTCTTTGCAACTTCACCAAAAATGGGGTATATCCCAAAGTTTTCCAAAAGATTTGGATTTCCATTGCAAATGTTTATGGTACGGAGTATATCACTTGTTAAATTCTAGAGGTTGCTATTACATTTTGCTCGATTTTTTAATCGTTAACTGCAAAGAAAAAAATAACCATGCGGCACGAATTAAAATAGTAGTATTGAAATAAACTAAATTTTGAAACAATCAACCTTCACACAATCGTGACATGATAAAAAGAAGGCAAAATTGACAAAAATACTCCCAAAAATTACATATTTTACATAAATACTCTCAAATTTGTTTATTTACATCATTACTCCCACATTTTTCTTTTATTTATATCATTGCTCCCAAATTTGGTAGTGATCATTAGTGTTACTTGGATGCATTTTTTTGCGTTAAGTGAGCAGTTAAAATGCATGCAGTCATGTATTTTTTTCACTCTAATATACCAAATTCACCTCAACTTATTCTCTCCATCGACTTTCTCACGTCCTAGAAAGCCTAATCATTGCCCTTATTTCCATCACTTTTTTAAAAATTTTCAGATTTCAAGCTTCCTAAATCTTTTTAATGTTTAATATCAAGTCTGTTCATAATAATTTAATTTGAATTCAATAAAAAAAAGATGAAGAACCCCGTTTAAAGAGACGCACCCGAGGAACACTGATGATGAAGCAATCGTGGAGTAACGACGTAAATAATAGATAAATGTGGGAGTAACTATGTAAATAAACAAATTTAGGAGTATTTATGTAAAACATGAAATTTCTGGAGGTATTCTTGTGAATTTTGCCTAAAAAGAAAGTGGGGCTAGAGTAGCAAAAGTAGCAGAAAATTACTCGCAGGTGACGCGAGTTTTGTTGAAATAACTCTCAGGTCCCTCTATTTTTAAAAAGGCAGCAGAGGTCCTTACATTTTGTTGTAATGACTGAGAGGGGACATTTCATCCAATACATCATTCGTAAGTGTTAATAAATGTATTTTTTTCCTATTTTTTGAATACCGTTTTTCCTATTTTGCCATTACCTTGTTATTTCTTTTTTTATAATTTTTTTATTTCATTTGTTTTAATATAATATAAACAATTTTGAATTTTTATATGATTTTATAGGAGAAATTTTAAAATAACACTTTAAAAAATAGTAACAAAATGAAAGAAAAACAAAGAAATAAAAAAAGGAGCGACCTAAGATTTATTATCTTAAAACATTTAGAAAAGAATAGGAAAAAATACATTTATTAACGTTTATAGATGAAATATTGGATGAAATGTCCCNTAATATAAACAATTTTGAATTTTTATATGATTTTATAGGAGAAATTTTAAAATAACACTTTAAAAAATAGTAACAAAATGAAAGAAAAACAAAGAAATAAAAAAAGGAGCGACCTAAGATTTATTATCTTAAAACATTTAGAAAAGAATAGGAAAAAATACATTTATTAACGTTTATAGATGAAATATTGGATGAAATGTCCCCTTCTAGTTATTACAACAAAATGTAAGAACCTCTGCTGCCTTTTTGAAAATAGAGAGACCTGAGAGTTATTTCAACAAAACTGGCGTCACCCATGAGTAATTTTCTGCTAAAGTAGGGAATAAATGCTACTCCGGGTAGTATTCGGTGGGTGACTCGCTTGAGATCACCTTTTTTAAAAAATGACTTTTCTTTATACTTCTGGTTTTTTAAAAAATTTCTCATCACTGTGTTTCAAAAAATACTTCTGGTTTATTATGCTAAATTTGTTTATAACATTTGTTTATTTGAATTTTTCTTGTTTGATTGAAGAAAATTTTTTGTCACTTGTTTTGTTTTCCCGTGTCTCAATTTATGTTGTCTTTTTTTGATGTATGACGTTTGATTGAAATTATTTTCAAATCTTTTAAAATACTCCCTCGTCCCCAATTTGATTACAAATTGCGGGTTACGGAGTAAAATTTTTTACTTTTTGAAATCATTTTATTAAAAAACTGGTATATCAATAAGATATAAAAATTACATATTAAAAAACTACGTCAAAAGTTTTACAAACCAGAGGTGATAAGAATATTTTATTTTATCAAATACTTAATGGAATCGCGTAAACAAACAAAAGTTGTCGAGAGGAGAGAGAAAAAAATATTGTAATCTAATTGGGGACGGAGGGAGTAACAAATAATATATTTTAAAAAATAAAAATTAAATATAAAATACTAGATCAAAAATATCTACAAAACTAATCGTGACATGATTATTTTATTTTATCAAATTGTTAACAAAAATAGATAGAACGTAAATAAAATTTGACCTTATAAATAATATTTAATTTGGGATAGAAGGAGTAGGTCATCATGATGTCTACAAGAAACCACTTATTTTTTCAATTTGACTTTTCATGTTCTCTCATATTGTACTTTGACTATTAATATATATCTATACATACATAATTATATTTTAAAAAAATTTGATATTTTAAGAATACGTTTCAATAAGAATATATTGATATTAAATTTATCTCATAATATAATGTATTTTTTCAAACCGGGGCACTAAAAATACTCTTGAAGCTCCGGGGCTTCAAAATTTCTTTCTCTGCCACGTCAGCTTTAACTTACCTCACAGATTCACTGAAAATGGGTTTGAAGCCACGGGGCTTCAAACTGGGGCTTCAAATCTTCATTTTTTACATTTTTAAATATACATCTTCTAAATTTAAATTAATAAATTTAAATTAATTTATCATTTAAATTAATCGCAATGAGACTAGTGCATTAAAAAAATTACATTCATTAAAAAAAATTACATTCATAAAAAAAATTACATTCATTAAAAAATTACATTCATAAAAAAAATTACATTCATTAAAAAAATACTCTCTCCGTCCTAAAATTAATTTCTCATTTGACTTTTCACGGTCTCCAATGCGGCACTTTGACCATTAATATCTTCATTTTTATATAAATATATATTATCAAAATAATATATTTAAAAACTATGTTTCAAAATGAATCTATTCATACTAAATTTATATACAAATTCAATATATATTTTTCGTAATATACAGTCAAAGTTTAAAAACTTTGACTGTGAAAGTCAAAATGGGAAATTAATTTTAGGACGGAGGAAGTATTACATAAAAAACAACAGTACAAAGAAAGTACTAATTATTCGAGCGACTAAAGATATGTTCGATCAAATCTGCCGTTAGTGCATTGTGAATCTCTCGGCTTCGAATTTCTTGGCGGTTTCTTCGTTTCTTTTCTTCGGTGATTTCTTCGTACATAGGCACCTCCTCGTCCGGGTTGTATTGACAAATCACAGTCCCGTTGTCCTCTATGATCATATTATAAAGAATAATACATGCTATTGGGTTTTAGAACCCGGGGGCCTAGAAGACTAGGCGGAAGAGTATTGAACTAAGTCGAGAGTGCACAAGTTTGGGGTCAAGTGAATTCTGAGTATTGTTGTGCTTGTTAGAACGTCCCTCCCCTTTCCTTCGGAAGGGGTTTATATGCGAATTACAATATAGGGTTCCCTATGTTGGTCCAGAGTCCAACGGTCTGGACCCACTAAGATTGGGTTGTTCACTGACGGCGCCTAATCACATCATTATCCCTAAGATTGCTATACAAAATAGGTTACAAATAAGGTGGCTAGAACAACTCTGCTAGAGGTATGGCAGGGGTCCAATCGTGGGTCCCTTGATCTTGACTATTTAGACAGCTCCCTTGTACGGATCTGGTCTGCTGGTGTCCCGGGCCGAGGCCGAGCATGTACTCTGTCTTCGGAAGTCTATTGTGTTGGAATGCATGAGTTCAACCCTTTCTATGTTGTTAAGTGTTCATGACTCACGGGTTTTGATAATTGACAAACACGCTTTTTCAAGTCAAGATCAAAGTGCTACAACGACATACACGAAGACTTGAAGTGCCATTCCTTGAAATATTCGAAAAGGTGAACAGGATTTTATTGGAGTACGAGACGCGTTTAGAGTGCCTAACGGAGGACTCGGAGGAGTAGAAGATTTCCGAAGACCTTTTATTTATTTGAGTCGTAGGAATTTTTGTAAGGATGACAAAAATATCTTCTCTCTAAAATTATTTCCATGAGAGTTAAAATAAAAATTATATTTATTTTTAGAGTCAGTTGAAAAATCCTTTTAACTGTTCAAAATAGTTTTATTGAGTCAGTTATAAAAGGTATGCCAAACATTTATCAAATATTTATTTTGATATTATCAAATATTTTTGGTAAGCAAAAATATTTTATTCAAATATTTTTTGGGTACATTGTTTGACACACAAAATATTTTTGGGACTCATTTTCTACACCAAATATTCTTTCTCATAATTCAAATTTGAATTTGAATTATTTTATTTGAATTGGGAGCTTCCTTATCGTGATTTATTTGTCTCAAACATTGGATTAAATCCAAATTGTCCTTCACCTCGTCCACATGCGTGTGTTCTTCGTGTTTGGGTATTATTGTTTCAATAATCGATTATTACCTCTAGAGTTAATCGATTATCTCGTACAGAATGAACTAATCGATTAACACCTTTGGCTTTAATCGATTATCTCTTTTCTGCGCAGAAGGAATTTGGCTCTGGCAAATTTAATCGATTTTTTCCGATGCTTTAATCGATTTTTGATGATGCATTAATCGATTATGGTCATGCATTAATCGATTATTTTGCTGCATCTTTTCTGCACAGCTTCTTTTCTTGGACCAACGAATATATTCCTTCACTTCCTATTTAAACACTCTTCCTTGGTCATTTTTAAGAACAAGAGAAACACTCCAATAGCCTCCTTTCTTGAAGTTATAATCCTCCATTCAATTCTTCCTCAAATTGATATATTTTGAGAGAAAACTATTTGTTTTTAAGAGAGGTTTCTTGTCATCCATTAGAGCTTTAATCATTTCTCATTTCTACTCTTTTGAGAGTTTATGTTGAGAGGTTGAAGAAGATTGTTCTTCTTGTTGTTCAAAATTTATGTGACTTAAGTCTTGGTTGTAAAGTTTTGTAGAGGGCATATCTGCGAGCAGTTGTGTCGAGGCTTGTGGGATTCAAGTGCTCGAGTTGTAAACTGTTTGTTAAGCACCCGGATATGGCCAACACTGAGGAGGTCCTTCACCTCCTTCCTAACGAAGTCTCTCCGGTCACTGGCTAGGTACCTCTTCTTCGATCTGACGTACCGGTCGACTTCCATCCCTCACCGCCAGCCGATGACAAATGATTGAGCGGTCAATTCTGGGCATATCCGCCACGCTCCATGCAAATATGTCCGTGTATTTTTGGAGCACCCGTGTAATCTCCATCTTGAGCTCTTCTGGGATATTTGCTCCAATTCTGACTGTCCTTGAAGAATCACCCGGGTGGAGTTCAATCTCCACCATCTTGGCCTCGGGCTCAAGTTTCTCCCGGGTCTCTTCCTTTGTGATTTCTTGGGAGATTACGTTGACTCCTTTGGTCATCTTCTTAACTACCCAGGTATAGCATTCCCGGGCGTTCCTTTGGTCGCCTTTCATCTCTCCCACACGACCTGGAGTGTGGAACTTCATGCACAGGTGTGGCATGGAAATCACTGCCCCGACTTTATTGATGCCTAGCCTTCCAAAGATTGCGTTGTGGACGTATTTGATGTCCACAACGATGAACCGCATCTTCTTCCATACGGTTTTCTCACTCGATCCTAGTTCGACCGGTAAAACTATGGACCCTTCGGCTTCCACTGTATCTCCCGTGAAGCCTGAGAGAGGGGTTTTGAGGGGTTCAAGTTGTGTGTGACACAACCTGAGTTTTTGGAAAGTCTCCAAGTACAGAATGTTGACACTATTGGCGGTGTCAACTAGTACCTGGGCGACGTCCACCCCATTAATGTCCATGGTGATGACCAAAGGATCATTAAGATCTTCACCGGTAGGTGGGAGGTCCCGGTCAGTGAAGATGATGGGTTTTCTTCTGGTCTACTTACGCCTGACTAGGTCAGCACTTATTTCGCCAACGTAGATGCTGCGGACCCAATTCTTCCGCTGCGCAGCTGAATCTCCACCTTCAGGTCCGCCAAAGATCATTCCAATGTGCTCTTTGTCGGGAGCAGGCCTTCGCTCTTTTGACCGGTCATTCTTCCGTCGGTCGTTGTCCTAGTCGCTTCCTTGGGCTTCTGGCCTGATCCATTGATGGCTCTTCTCTTGGGCTCATTTCAAATAGTCTTTGCCCAGCTCTCCGTTGTCTATGATTTTCCGGATGACTCCCTTAACACTCTTGCATTCTGAAGTGTTTTGAGAATTTGACCTATGATACGAACAGTACGTGCCCAACCATTGTCTTCCCGGTTGACCGGTAGGGTTTTCCGGAGGATTGACTAGTGCTTTCCTTATCTCCTGGCACTCTTCCTTCTTGACTTGCACCGGCTTAGGATTGAAACCATGCTCAGCTTCTTTTTTTGCCCGGAGTTGGGTTTCAGCCTCGGCAAACTCCCATGCAGTGTGGTAGGCCTCCTGATACGTGGCTGGGGGTTTCCGGCAGAACTCCTTGTATAATTCCCCGGCACGTAAGCCATTAAAGAGGAGGGACAAGACGGTCTTGTCATCCATCTCTTCCACCTTGTCTACCTGTTCCTTCCACCGGGTGAGGAATTGAGTAAGGTTCTCAGATTCCCTTTGCCCGGCTGTACTAAGATAGGTGAATTTCTTCCTCTTAGTACAATTCTCCTGGAACTTGGCCTTGAATTTTGAGGCCAAGTCACTGAATGAATCAATGCTTCCTGGGCGAAGCTTGTTGAACCATTCGGTAGCTCGGTTTCGCAGGGTTTGGAATAAAAGAAGGAACTTTTCTTCATTAGTGCAACCGTTCATGGTTGCACTTTGGTTGAAGGAGTCCAAATGGATTTCTGGATCCTCCTTCCTGGTGAACCTTGGGGCGTCTATCTTGACCTTTCGCAGGAAAGGTGTCAGATGGACCCTTGTAGTGAACGGGGACCCGGCAAGGGGTTTGTCCCAGTCATTCTTCTCTCCAACCTTCTTCTCCAGCCTTTCCAATTTCGCCTCAATCTGTTGGACGCGGTCATTTGGGATGGTTAACCGGTTAGCCACCAGTCCCCTAGGCTGGCTCTCTGCCTCCTCTTCGTGGCGGGAGGCTCTCGTCTTTGCTGGTTCCTGCTGGTTAGACCGGAAGCGCTGGGTACCGGCAGGCTCGGCCTCCCTCCCCTCGTCGAGCCGGGCGAATGCACTGACTGACATGGGCAAGGCTTTGCCCCAATCTCAGCTTGGCCGACTTCCTCTGGCTTTCTTCCCTATCCCCAAGCCTTTCGAAGGCGGAGTTTCGGGAAGTTGCTGGCCGGATGGCTTTTCCTTTCTTCTTCCTGTGGGCCCTTAGGATATCCCACTCGTCGTCACCGCTCTCGATTGAGACGCAAAGACCATCAAGAGTAACCTGTGGGTTTGTACCTTGCGAATGGCGTGACGGCCCAGCAGCGTTGAGCGCACCAGTCAAGTTAACGGGAGCCATCGCGCTGACCAGCTGCGGCTGGAAAGGCGAGGGCTGCGGTACTGGTGTCTGGAATGGCGTCACTGTCATTGGAGTTTGAAGGGGCACCGTTCCAGCACCTGGAAGAGCAGCAGGAACATGCCAGGGAGGAAAGGCATCCCCCATTTTGTTGGCACGTGGCCATGACCTGGCCAAAGCCTTGGATGGCCTGCAGGTTAGCTGGGTCATTCATGAACTGAGTCATGTTTGGCGGGAACGTGACCCTTGGTCCAGCGGAAGGGACAGGGATCGTGAACGGGGTGACCACGCTGGGTGTTGGGACTGAGCTTAGACCCAACAGCAACACCGGGGTAGAAATAGCTGGTACGGTAGCAACCAAGGGGATGCTGGAACCCTTAGTGGTGGCTTGCACCTGAGCAGAAGTAGCGTTGATTTGCTGGCTTGAAGACATCTTGAGTGGTGTTTTTGTGGGTAGGTTTGTATTTAGAGAAGAAACCTTAACGGTCCCACGGGTGGCGCCAAAAATGATGGTGTAAATTATCTGACCGGGTAAACTATACTAGACCAGGTCTAGAACAGTTTACTTGGTTCGATAAAGTAGAAAGGTTAAAACACTCAAATGACCGGTAGGACTGTAGGTGGAAACACCTGTAGCCCAATTGATATTAATATGAGAGAATGCGCGGTTGCTTTTACAAGGGAGTTTAGAGAGGATGAATTCAGATCCCTATCTCGGAGGATTACATCAGTATTTATACTAAGCTAGAAGGGGACAGGGCATCGTGCACCCACGTTGAGGCAGGTTGCTGGGATGGCGCGAGGTGATTGGCTTTGTCTTTCAGCGGCCTTGTCGCCTAGTGAGGAAGATTGCTCTCTTGTCCTGTAGCGCTTTGGATGGATTTATTCGAGCATCTCCAGCGATCTTCAACTGATATGGGTCGCTACGGTCCAAACCCTTTTAGATTCTTCTCTGCCGACACTTTCTAACCCTAGAAACTACACCGGGTAGTTTCCTAGGGACAAGTTCATCGCACTTAAGGAATGAACGAGGTGATGAAGTAGTTTGACCGGTACACTATCCAAAATGCACCGGTCAAACCTCTGGTCGACCTGGTATCCTTTCTTCGGCGATTGAGGTCTCCCCTTCAAGAAATGCGACTAGATCGGTCAACTATTTGGGCACTTCCTTTGATCAGTCTTGGGTGGATTACACCCATCATGTAGCAATTCATAATCTTGAGATGAAATTCAACACTATTTTAATTTTATCATTTTACATTGTCTTTCATTAAAAATTGGGAGTGTTGCTTTGGATCCCCACTCTATTCTTGCTCTCAATCTTCCTATTTTCTAGATTTGCCAATGCGGTATAGTCCACTCACATCCTCCCAGTGAATCCCTTAGATGGGAGCATGACATTGTCCAATTCAACTAGTCTAGATACTTGAAATGCACCTCCTTTAAAGCTTTGCTGGATCAATGATGATCTTAACTTTTCGTTTATTTATATTTGCCCATTTATATCAAATGGATAAATTTTATCCTTACATATTTAAAAAATAAAGTGAAAGAATGAAAAAAGCAAAGCTGTTAAAATCTTATAAATGAAATTGAAATACGTAGTAAACGATGAGGTTCTAGTGATATCCACTCTGGGTGATATTAGTGGTGTCACTGTCATTTTAGAGCACTTTTGGTATCCAGTTTGTAAAATTGATGGTTTATACTCTCTTAAAAACCCACAAAATACGAGTATTATATTTTTAAATAGTGTGAAAAATTAAATAAAAACTTAAAAAAAGCGGGGAGAGAGATATAATTTTCACTTTGGGAGTACAATCATAGTAGTACTTTCACGGGACGCTTGCTACCGGCTACTCGCGCTTCCGGTAAAAGATTCAAATTAAAGCCTTTCTCTCTCTCGCTCTGTGTGTCAGTCCACACTGTTCCCACTGTCACTCAGCATCAGTCAAGCACTTGAAATTACTTCCATCTCTGGCTGCCAAAACCAGAGCACCCTATGCACTGCAGCAATCTTCCCCAGGTAACAAATAAACCCCCCAAACTTCCCATTTTCAAACCCATTGTCCACTTTCTCGAGAAAAGGCCATCCATGGATTCCCTCTCCAAAAGCTTCTTTCTGTTCTTCTTCTTCTTGCTTATGTCAGCACTTCTCCTCACATACCCATCCCCTTGTCTCTCCCAACCCACAACTGGGATCTCTCTCCTGATGGCCATCAAAGCTTCTCTAGATCCACAGAACCTCATCCTCAGTTCTTGGTCACCCAATGCCACTGACCCATGCAAAGACTCCACCTTTGAGGGCATTGCTTGCAATGGGCTTGGCCAAGTGGTCAACATCTCCCTGCAGGGAAAAGGGCTTTATGGTAAAATACCACCTGAGATTGGGCATATCAAGACTTTGTCTGGTCTGTACCTCCACTTCAACCATCTTCATGGGAGTGTGCCTAGGGAGATTGCTAATTTGACTCAGCTCTCTGATTTGTACCTCAGTTTCAATCACCTCTCTGGTTCCATTCCTTCTGAGATCGGTAACATGTCCAGTCTTCAAGGTTGGTTTCCAACTCTTTTCATCTTTAGATTCTTGACACTTTTTATAGCTTAAAGGTGTAATCTTTTATCATGTTTTGTTTAAAGGAAGAAAAAAAAGAAATGAATTCTTGTAGCTAGATGCCCAGATCTGTGGCTGAATTGCAGAAAATTTGAGTTTCTGGTAAATGTGTTGCCTTGTGCTTACAATTATGAGATAATCTTGGGACCTCAGTCACTAAGGGCCTGTTTGGGAACAAAGTTTCCAATATGGCTGAAAAAATTAAGTAAAAAAATGAAGCTTTGAACGCACTAAAATGGATAATACTGTTTGAAGGAAAAAAGTTGCTTTTTTTTCTTTTCGCAAACTGCTTTTATTTTATCAAAAAGGGGTTTTAACACAGCAGCTTTTGTATGCTCTTTTTTTTAAAATCTTTTCTAGTTAAAGAAACTAAATGAGCATTCTGCTTTGATTCTGTATGCAGTTTTGCAACTCTGTTACAACAAGTTAAGTGGGAACATACCAACTCAGCTTGGATCTCTCAAGAATCTCACAGTTCTTGCCCTGCAATCTAACAGCTTGACTGGAGCAATTCCTGCAAGCTTGGGAGACTTGACACTGTTAAGAAGGCTGGACTTGAGCTTTAATTACCTCTTTGGTTCAATCCCAACTAAACTTGCCAATGCTCCAATGCTTGAAGTTCTTGATGTTAGAAATAATACCCTTTCTGGCAATATCCCTCTAGGTAACTATTTGATCCTGTGCTAGTTTTTTTGGAAATGTTAAATAGCTCTTGTCCTTACTCCTTATAGTACAGATGACTAGGCTTCTGCAAAGAAAATTTTACCTGAGTGTATTTTTGTTCATTTTTATTTGTCTTTTGAATAATGGGAATTGATTGAATGCAGACCTAAAGAGACTGAATGAAGGATTCCAGTACACAAACAACTTGGGTTTATGTGGAATAGGTTTTTCATCCTTAAAGCCATGCTCCTATTCTGCATTCAATTCCAACAAGCCTGAACCTGTTGGCCCAGGTTCTTATGACCTTCCAACCAAAGTCATCCCAGAATCAGCCAATGTCCAACCACACGCTTCGGGCGCACCAAGAAATGCCCGATCTGCCACTGTAGCTGGCGTAGCTGGATTAACTGCCACATTGCTGGCATTCGGACTCTTCACCTATCTAAGACACCGTCGCCAGAAGCAGAGAATTGGAAGCACTGCAGAAACTACTGAAAGTCGACTCAGTACTGATCGCCAACCCAAGGAATTCTCAAGAATAACTGCATCTCCTCTTATAAACGTGGAGTACTCAAATGGATGGGACCCTCTTGGGAAGGGGCAAAATGGGAATGGGTTTTTTAGTGAGGAAGTTCTTGAGAGCTTCATGTTCAATTTGGATGAAGTGGAGTCTGCTACACAGCACTTCTCGGAGACGAATCTGTTGGGAAAGAGCAGTTTCACTGCCATTTACAAAGGGTCTCTGAGAGATGGTTCTGCTGTTGCTGTCAAGTGCATTTCCAGGAGTAGTTGTAAGTCAGACGAAGCCAAGTTTCGGAAAGGGTTGAAGCTGTTGATCTCTCTGAAGCATGAAAACCTATTGAGGTTGAGAGGGTTCTGCTGTTCCAAGGACAGGGGAGAGTGCTTCCTGATCTACAACTTTGTCTCCAATGGATGCTTGTTGCAGTACCTTGATGTGAAGAACAGTGAAGGGAAACATCTGGACTGGCCCACCAGAGTCTCCATAATCAAAGGCATTGCAAGAGGTTAGAGTGCTTCTTGTACATCATTTCAAAACCAATTGGCAATGGAGAAAAGTAACTCAAATTCTTATATACTCCATTAGTCTTTTTTTAGCCTGAGTGTTTTTGATGTGAGATTTTTAAGAAACGTTCATCTTCACCTCAGTTTATGTCTGGTTTTTTCCCCTAACAATCTGAATGAATGATCAACAGGTATTGAATACTTGCATGGAAACAAGGGAAGGAAAGCAAGTCTTGTTCACAGAAACATATCAGCCGAAAAGGTACTTGTCGACGATCTTTACAACCCACTCCTCTCTGACTCGGGTCTGCACAAACTCCTAGCAGAAGACACCGTCTTCTCAACCCTAAAGGGAAGTGCAGCAATGGGGTGTCTAGCACCAGAGTACACAACTACTGGCCGCTTCACAGAGAAGAGCGACATATATGCATTTGGTGTGATCATATTTCAGATCCTCTCCGGGAAACTCATGGTCACCCATTCTAATCATCAAGGAGCAGAATTGTGCAAATACGAAGCTTTTGTGGATCCGAAACTGGGAAGAGACTTCGCAGAGCCTGAGGCTGCTATATTAGGAAAGATGGCTCTACTATGCACACATGAATCTCCTAGCCAGAGACCCACCATTGAAATGCTGATTCAAGAACTGGATGGTATTTGTTAGAGTATAAATTCTTTCATGGGCACACAATCTCAAACTTGAGTTTGTGGGTGTGTTGGTTGCCATTGTATTTGACAATGTTGTAGGGTCTTGATGTCAATGTAGTTTCCTTGTACTTTTGTTGTAGAAGCCCATGGCTTGAAACATGTTAATGTAGTGTAGGGTTGAGACTAGCTTGGGGTGAAATGCAATTCTTGTTGCTTTTAAAATAAAGAACTGCAAAGTTTGGGTCTATTCCTTAGGCACACACCAAATGTCAAGTTTAATCTAGAATAGGGGAAAATGAAGAAGCCAAATATTGAAATATGACAGTTATAATGCAGTGATACACATGTATACAAACATGGCAACAAAAATACAAAGAAATTGAAGTTGGAAAACATATCAAGACAATCCAATGACTATAGAAACACAACAAACCCAGTAGAGTTCTATAGGAGTAGAGTCTGGAGAGGGTGTGTACACACACCATTAATGTTAATCATTCAATGTTAATCCTTACAACCTTTTTTGGTCTCCCTCCGGATGGGTGTGCCGTGACATCAAGATCAGGCCTTGGACCTCCAAGGCCATCTCTAAAAGGTGAGTCCCATTTGGTCAAAAAGCTGCTGATTGGAGCCCCTCTATTGTTATTGGCATCATACTTCAATGCCCTTTCGGGGTGAAAGTCCAGCCCATCATTCCACCTTGGCATATGCTTACCGGCGTTAACCTTCCAATCTTGCTCAAAACCAACCAAATCATCTGCGTTCCAAGAACATTACTTCTTCATTCAGAGTGTAAAAGATAGGAGAATACATTCACATAACGAATGCAAGAAATAAAAATGATGCCCCCTTCGTTCGACTATTTTTAGAACATGAAGATTGTATGGATGATATTGATATTAAAAAGTACGATAAAACAAGGATTATTATATGAACCACGACCAAATATGTGGTATGCAACAAAAATAGTGGGATGGAAAAAAAGATATAAAAGAACAAATATTGTGGGACACAGGGAGTACCTTTTTCCAAATTGTGCAACGTCTCCATTGCATCCACCTTCCCATCGGATTTAAGCTTCCGTGTAACTGTGTGTCCCTATGGGAGTGATACCAATCACATTGATCAATAACACTAGTAAATATTTTACTATCGCGGTACAAAATAGGCTCAAGTGCGAGAGTTTCCATTTCAATATATCAACGAGACCTAATTACCTAAGCAAAAGTTGGTCAGAAATGCACAAGGAGAAAGGGGTTGAAGTACATAAAAGAATCCCAACAATGGGCTTCACCAGTAAACTTGGAAGTCAGAGATTACATCCACTAAATACCACACTAATAGAAGGAAAATTGCATTTCTATTCCTCCTATTGTAACACATTAGTTGATTTTGGTCAAGTGAGTGTCACATTCTTTATATTTTAACAGCGAGATGCACATTTGTTTGTCCAGACTTCTGTATTTGAGCCGGGAGTCTCTCAAAAACAATGTTTCTATTACCTAGTAAACCATACTTCTTGCGTACACACACCATCACTAAACCATACTTCTTTGTGAGATCATGCTGGTTTGTTGTTGTTTGAGGACACACATTAATGTGATTAATTCCAACTAATGACACATCCTAGATCTAATCATTTTGAGACACAAATGTTCATAGGATAAAATGGCCAAAGATATACCTTATCATGTATTCCTCTGGAGATTCTGTGAGTTGCTTCGCCAGTTGTAGTATCCGCATGTCTGGTTTCCTCCCACACCCTCTGGTTTTCCATTTTTAACAAGGGCAAGTGAAACACACAATTCAAGTGAGTACAACAAAAAAACATGCACTAACAACGTGTACGCTGGAAAAGAAGTTCGCCAAAAGTAACAGTTAATTCTTACTCCATCACTTCCTGTCAGGCGGCTTGTTGAAGCAGTTAAATAGGCCCCGTTTATGCCGCCATATGTTACTCTTGTGTAGCTCACACTTCGAGTTCCTTCAATGCTCCCAAAAGATGAATTTTTCCTCATGCTATTGGCCTTGTTATGGTCTATCAAAAGAAGAAAAGACTAATAATTCACGATGAACTTATATATGGAGTAAAACATCTTGCTTAATACTTCCTCCGTTTCAAAAAAATGTTCTAATTTTCCCTTTTGGAGTGTTACGAATTAGTGTTTGTATTCTCCTTTTTGGAAAGACTTCACTAAATAAAATATTCGTTAGGACCGAACACTCTCACTCACTAATCAATATGAAGAAAATCGCAGATAATGTAAGGAGCAAGAGAAAGAAACAAAAGGAAGGATATTCGTGATAAAGCCCAGTGGGTAAACTCCACGGCGGAACCCGGTAAGACTACATACTCCCTCCTTCCCAAATTAATCTTCCTTATTTCCTTTTTGAATTGTCCCAAATTAATCTTCCACTTTCCTTTTTTGGAAAATTTTTTGTGGTTTACTTTTTTTTCTCGATCCTCTGCATCACTTTCAACCGCACAATTTAACTTTTCTCAAACTCCGTGCAAGGTTAAACTGTTAATATTAATTTGGGATGGATGGAGTATTAATGATTCAGTGTTAGAGAGAGTACAACTATAAAAGTAGTTACACGGAGAATATAAAAGGTAAAACCTAAACAAAATATATATGAGGTGGGAGTGTTCAATCTTAACTTCCTAACCAATATTTTATGACATTAAATCAAATATATTAAATCAAATATATTTAATCAGGCTCCACAACCTAACAATATTATTGTCCCCTTATTTCATTTCTCTCTTCTCTATATGTCACACAACGTCACCACTTTTAAAGCTTCTCTTTGCTTTTTTACACTCTCTTTAAAGTTCTCCTTAACTTTTTTACGCTCTCTTCTCTATATCCCATATTCCCAACAACCATTACAGCCGTTATACTATAATGGAAATACTTGCCTCAACGAATGGAGTTGAACATAAAGATACGTACTCGACTATTTGTATCTTTTAGCAAGACAAAATGAGTTTCACATAGTTCACCGATATGAACGAAAATATATGTACTCCGTATATGTTTCACTACGTGGAAACCGTCTCAATAACATAGATACATATGCGTGAGATTTGTTTCACCAAGGTTCAACTCATTTCATGTACTTCATAAAATGAACCCGAGTTAGCTAGTCTTCCGTTCTCAAATACATAGGGAAAAGACGTGTATAGTCAAGTGATACGCAATGAGTGTAACGAAATTCGGGAGTGCAAAAACAAGCAAATGACCGTGAATTACCATCAGCTTGATCCTCCGGATGCTCAACAAGTGGGTTTCTGTTGGTCCAATCACCGGATCGACTTCTCTGATGTTTGTTATCTCCACACTTTTCTACTTCATCCTCCTCCTCATCATCATGATCATTGGTGTCCAGCTCCTCAATGACAGGTCCAGTGGGCTTGCTAGCTCTTGGTAAATCATCAGGACGAGCTTCTTTTGGAACGGGTCTTTTCGATCCAAAAAAGCTACCAAACGAGCCAGATCTTCCGAAAATGCTGGAAATCTTTTCCCCCAGCCCTCCAAATGCATTGCTGCTTGAGGCCTCGTCGCGTACCTCTCTCTCCCTCTGCATATTTCTTTCCTCTGAGCCTAAAATTGTGAGAATTCATCGAAACACAAGTTTATAAACCCGTGCAAAATTCAGAAATGAAAAAAAAAACAATCTTTATGATTCGTTTGGTTGAATGAGAAAAATATTACGGAGTATCAATTCTCTGTACCAACAGCAAATCTATGTAATGGGTTCTTATGCATGAATGAAATGCAGATTATCAATTCAGATAATTTCAAATAAAAAATGCACAAAGATCATAACTTTCTTCTGGGTTCTACCCAATAATATGATGAATTGATGAAAGTTCCTGCTGAATAAAAAATCTTGGAGAAAAATAAAAAATTGAAATAGAGGAATATGAAATGGTTACCTTATCGAACAAGACCTGAGGTTTGAATGCTGATCAAGAACAAAGAATTTTGTTCTGGGAAAACTGTACCTCTCAAATTTGTAAGAACAGCCGAGAATAGGGACCCAAATTTTTTTGTGCTTTTTGGTGTTGCTGGTCTTTAGTTGAAGAATCGCAAGGACGCTAGACGCTTCCAGTGATATCACTTTTTGGCTTTTTAACAAAAAAAGAAAAAAAAAAGAAGAAAAACGGGGGAAAGGTAATGATACAAGAGAATAGGAGGGAACGTGGTACGGTATAGTATGGTATGATATTTAACTTGTACTGATGTCGTACCAAATATTTTAGTTCGGTATGAGATTTTACGTTGTACCGATTCGGTATGGTTTGGGATGGTTCGGTATCGATTTCGGTACGAATCAGGATGAATATATCCATACCTAGTTTACATCATAAAATGTAACAAAAACTTTTATTTTTGAAAAATCGAATGTGCATTTAACCAAAGAAAGATAAAAAATTTAAAAATGAAAAAATAAAATGCAAAAAATGCTTATAAAAGTTAATTTATATTTCACAAACTAAAGAGAACGATTGATAACAAAGTATTATTTCAAATATTTGTTAATATTCTTATACTCATGTACAAAAAATAAAAAACTCTTATTAAAGTGTAACTTAAACATAATGAAAATAAACTAAATTGTCTATACAAATTTTTTATTTAATGAAGAAATATAAAAAGATAATTATTTTATAATATATTAGTATACATGTTCGGTTTGGGAATTTTGGAAGATGAAATGTCTCAGATTTGCCCAGGGATATGAGGGCCTTACATCTTCTAAGTGTTCGACTTTGCAAATCAATTTTTCATTCAAATGAGAATCATTTTTATGCACAATATAAATCGAAACATTCGTCTCATTTTGGAGATTAATTATCCATAATTATTTTAGAAAAATAATTTTAAGGATCTTACCGAATTTAAGTCCGGATTTAGCCCGTTACAAGTCAAAATTCAAATAAATGCAATTTTTTATTATATTATTATATGATTAATGCATATTTAAAGTTGTAAGTTATAAAAGTAAAAATGTACCAAACGTTATCAAACGCTATTCGAATTTAATATGCATGTATATATATACCCATAGCATAACACATCAATAGAATATTGTCCCAAAGTCGGATAGTTATACGAGTAATTAATTAATAGAGAAAATTTCTTGAATGATTCTCGGTATAAAAGGCTTTCAGTTTATCCACCACGGGTAATTGCAAACAAAGGGCATCATTATTGTTTTATTTATATATTTACGCACCTAGATTAACCCCATCTTACACATAACTTTTAATCTCAATATTTTTCACAAACATTAAAGATACGGAACAATATTTTTTATCTGTAATATCTGTGAAAACAATGAGGTCAAAAATAAAATGCAAAAAATAAAATGCAAGATGAAGTTCATGTACTCATAATGTTTTTTCTTTGTATATTTACGGCTAAAATCCACCATTGGTCCTTCAACTTTATCAGTTGTGCACAATTGGTCTTTCAAGTTTCAAAAGTCCATAAATAGTCCTTCAACTTTATGAGTTCTGCACCATTGGTCCTTCAAGTTTCAAAAGTCCATAAGTAGTCCTTCAGGTACACGCCAGCCCTCCATATGAAGTCTTTTTGACAGTAAATATTAAATGTTAAACAAAATACTAGTTTCATATAATACGAGTAAATTCCACTAGGTACGATTACTCCATATTATATGGAGCTAGTATTCCTTTTAGCTTTTAACATTTACTGTCAAAAGGACCTCATGTGGAGGACTTACGTGTACTTGAAGGACTATTTATGCACTTTTAAAACTTGAAGGACCAATCATGCATAACTCATAAAGTTGAAGGACTATTTATGGACTTTTAAAACTTGAAGGACCAATCGTGCACAATTGATAAAGTTGAAGGACCAATGGTGGATTTTAGCCTATATTTACTTGTTAATCTTTTCATACTAATTTGTCAACAAAAGGGGCAAGTGGGTGGTGGCAAGGTGTGGATTGGGAAGGGAATTGAAGGAGCACAGAGAGGTTATGGGGTTGTGCTTCATTTTTTTAGTACAAAAGAATATGATACAATTTTATAATAATTGGTCTTAATCAATAATGAAAGATACATTCCTATTTATAGTGATTACATGAGAGAGTTCCAATCCAAGTAAGAAAAAAAGTAGTAACAATATAATAAGAAAAAAAGGAATAAGGAAGAAATTAATTATAATATTTATTTCTTGTTACCTAATATTCTTAATATTCCTTGCAAGTTGATCATCAGTAACGGGGAATAGTTTGGAGCACATGTACTAGAATTGAACTAGCAAAAGTAGTTTTGTGAGGATATTTAGAAGTAGAGAGTTAGATCTTCGTTGCATGACAAACGAGTTTGAAATTACGTTTGCTGAGTTTTTTTCTAGTGAGAGTTTGACAATTGGAACGAGGGCGAAAAATTTCACTATCATTTTCCATGCTCACGATAATTGATTTTTTTTAGAAGAGAGTAGAGATAATTGATTTTTTGGAAATAAAGAGAGAGAGATAATGGGTGGTAGCATGTTAGGTGCTTGCGTCAAGATTAGTTGGTGATGACCTACTGTCGGACAATCAACCGCCGTGAACAGAGACTGGCGATGTGCTCGGTCTTAAAGAAGAGTCTAAGTTTTAGAAAATCTTAGCTCCGATACCATGATACAATTTGATAATAATTGATCTTAATGAATAATGAAAAATACATTCATATTTATAGAAATTACATGAGAGACTTTCAATCCAAGTAGAAAAAAATTTAGTAACAATACAATAAGAAAATAAAGGAATAAGAAAAGAAATTAATTATAATAATTATTTGCTACTCCGTATTATATAATATTCCTTACAGAATATGTTTTTCTTATAGTTAATCACATGTAAAATTTTCATCTTATTTTTAAATGTATAAAATTTTCATCTAATTTCTCTTTTTGAGAGCAGGCAAATTATGACTTCTCAAAATGAGATCATAATGAAGTTATTGATCAAAACGTTAGTTCTCAAACTAATATTGTTACGAGGAGTAGCAAGTGAATGCAACGCAAAACTTTATTGCAAATGTTACGGATTATGCTACGAGGTCAATGCGGAACGATTTGGTGGTCTCGATGATCCAATGATTTTAAGAGAAAAGTGTGGCATATTTTGTGAAGATATAATAAAAACCAGTTGTGGTAATCTCAATTGTCCATGTGCTGTAGGGGACCCTTTTTGCCCCTGAACTAGATATTTTTTTGTACGTTTTACCAATGATTAATTAAATACTCTAGATATTGAGTATTATGGTAACCTTCGTTGAGCTAAATAAATATAATTTCAAATATTAATGTAACTAAGTATCTACGTTTAACCTTATGTTTCCATTCGCATGGTTTAATATACATTCTAAATTTATAATATTTGTCTAAAACTATATTTTATTTGTGCAATATAATTTTATTTAATACTCTGTATTATTTTTATTTTTTTGGAAAATAAAAATAATCGACTATATTTTATTCATCCCTGAGAGATTTGAATTCATCCCTGAGAGATTTGAATTCATCCCTCGACGAGTTGAGGTCGATTATATTGACTATCAAATAGAGTTTCTACCTAGCTCATCGAGTACCAACCAGTCTTGAAGAGTTTGTTTTGTTTCAACCCTAATCCTCCAGTGTCCCACCCAATGCTGAATTTGGGACTCTTCTGTAGAATCATCTTGATGTCCAAGAACTTCAAAAATTTCTTTTCTGCTCGAGAGTAGAGGTGCATCGCCTTCGTGAGAATATCTTCGGTGTTGGACCATGGCCACATCTTCTAAACATGGCATATAGGCCACATGACATTTGGATTTCTTGGTACTTGGGAAAACAAACATAACCCACACCGTATAAAGAATAGAAAGAGAACCTAAATATATATGGTTACCCAACCATATTAGTATGAAGCTTTTAAGGAGGTGCCTAAAAACAAGTTTGTGAGGTAATGGCCCAGAGCAGATAATAGCATACTAATACTTCTTGGGGCGAGGGCACGCCTGGTCCCAACATGTGGTATCAAAGCCTAGTTCGTGCGGGACAGAGTGGCAGACTGCATAAGTGGTGGTCGATCGTGCGGCGTGACCAGTTTAGTGTTAACAGTGGTACAAGATGATTTGGAAGATTAAATGGTGTGACCTTAGCGGATTGTTGGTCTGCGGTATACCTTATGTCGAAGGTCTTCCCGAAAAAAGAATGTCGGGTGGCGTGTCCCGCAAGTGTGTAGCAACAGTGCAAGATGGTGTGCACATCAAATAGATAATAATCATTGAAGGGGAAGTCACGAGATTGTGTGGTCCTAATTTGAGGGAGCTTTGTTGGGAAAACAAACTTGTCTCACACCATGCAAAAAAGAGAAGAACCTTAATATATATATGGTTACCCAACCACATTAGTATGAGGCCTTTTTGGAGGTGCCCAAAAATAAATACGTGAGAGCATGGTCTAGAACAAACAATATCATACTATTGCGGGGTTGGGGTGAAAGGATGTGTGTCCCAACACTTGTGTACTTACCCCACCCCCCAGTATTTTCAAAGCATGTCGTAAGCACCATGACTTCCATCCTGGCTCCCGTCCTATAATGCATGTCCACCACGCGACCCTGTAAGACCTGCAGCACTGTGAGTTTTTTTGGATAAATCTACTTGTACCCCCAAGAATATACCTTAAAGTGTACCTAAACTATTTACAATTACATTTTGCGTTAAAGTTAGTGTGAGATTGATAAATTACATTAATACAAAATGCATGTCAGCACAAAATTTTGTAATCATACAAATATTTTGTATTAACATAAGCCATTAAAATGTAAGTACAAAATATAATAGTGCATTTTGGCCACACTTTTTAGGTAAACCTAGCTTTTTTAAACATTCCAAATGTTTATTACTCTCGTAGCAAGTGTCTTGGACTTTTGGTGACGCAAATGCCAATACCATATTACCATGGTGTCCGATGACTCCGATCCATCTACACATATATGTACCAAACATGCACACAAGTCAAAACCTAGTAGAATCGTCTCTATCAATTAATTACCCCACTCTCCATCAAGCATTATGGCCTTCCTAATGAGCCGAATTGAATGAGGGTGTGTGATAAAAGAACTGAATAACAAAAACGAAAGAGAATAGCTGAAACTCTAAATCAGGTAGGAAAACCTAAAATGAAAAAAAGGCCCAAAAAAGTACGATTTTGATGGGCTAAACATTATAATTTGGGGTTGAAGATGGATTCGAATGGGTTTTGGGCTCCTAGGCGTCTTGTTGAGAGCTTTTCAAAAAGGGGTAATTTACTTAAATCGGAAACACATAGCCAAACTTATGACTCAAAAAATGTGGCAGCCCAAAATGCTTCAATTTCCTCCCACTCTTGCGCTTATCCTGCCTTTCATGGTAAAGAAGCATCTGATTAGTTGGATTTGACAATTCAGCCTCGTGTGAATCACTTGCTCCTCCATCACCTACTCTCAACAAACTCTTTAGTTGCTCATTCTGATGTTGTGTTGTTGTTGCTCATTCAACCCAAACAATGTCTCCTCTGAACTTCACCTCCTTCACATCATTGTATCCCAACGCACTATTTCTAGACCTGACAAAACAGAACTAGAATTGATTTACCCAAACCAAAATATCTGAAACCGAAACCGAAATGATCCGAAAAATGAAGATCTGATCTATAATCGAAAACCCGAAATGATCCGAGTCAAACCGAAATCAAACTAAATAATTCATATCTGATTTCAATCCAAAACCGATTAGATCTTACCCTTAGATCTCACAATCTAAAGCATCAGATTCATTTTCATTTCTCTCATAAGATCACATTTTCACAAGAACCAATATATATATATATATATATATATATATATATATATATATATATAAATATATATATATATATATATATATAGGGATTGACTCCAGTGAGATGACACCTTATGGTGAGATGACATACTTCGGTCAGATGACGCAAAGCTCACCACTAGCCACTGCAAAGCTCACCAAAGATAACTACAAACTACAAAGCTCACCAAACTGTAAGGCAAAGCTCACCATATTTTTTCAACACTTTAAATTTTTTTTGAAAAAATAAAATCAAAGGAAGGGTGCTGACTAGACTTTGACCATTGACCGCCAGCATTGACCGCCGCCTGCCGCCGGACTTCGGCAACCACCGCCGGCCGCCGCTGCTCCGCCGCCTTCCACTGCCGTTGAACGATGGTTGACCGGTGTTGCCATTTTATTTTTAATTAATTTTTTAATTTTCAAAATTTAAAAAAAAAAAAAGAAATCACCCTTAATAGGACTAAAACATAGAGTTTATGCCCAAAATAGGACTTCTATGTTTTTATCCTCAAAATAGGACCAAACATTACAATTATATCCTTGTTGCCCTTGCCCTCTCTTCTGTGTTAACTGCCGCCCTCCATCTCCTTTCTCATTGTTTTGTTTTCGTCCCTCATTTTTTTGTTTTTCCCTCTCTTCTTTTTTTTGTTTTCTTTGTGTTTTTTTCTTTCGTTCCTCTTTTTGTTTTTGTTTTTTTTTTGTTTTCTTTCTCTCTCCTTCCTCTTCTTTTGCATACAAAGACCACCTTTTTTCTTCTCTTTTTCATTGTACATGTAGTTACTACGTAGTACTCCCTAGTTATTAACTTCCTTTATACGTATTTATTTTTCCTTGTTTGACCCATTTATCTTTTTGTGTTTAATCACTTAATGCTTAAAGAAATAAAATATAGAGAAAGAGTTAAAATAGGAGTTTCATATTTTTATTCTCTAAATATATGTTCGCATTGTGGTAATATGACACTCTACATAGACATTTATTGTAATGTACATGGTCATGCTTGCTAATGTAAATGTATTTTAATTCAAATTTTGTAAATAAAAACATGAAAAATTAAATTTTATTTTGTGATTTTTTCATTTTTTACTTTCACTTTAGAGAAAGTACAAACATCGCAGCTCCATTTTTTTACTTTCAAAATAGAGTTTGTATTGTGGTAATGTGACATGTGGACATGTGGTTCAAGTACTTGTGGCCTTGTGGACATGTAGCGCGACCAGTGACGAAAAAATAGTTCTGTGTCACAAATGGCGAGGGGTATTTTGGGTATGGCGACGCAAATTAAGTCCTATTTGGGGGATTTAAGTTTTGGAGTCCTATTTAAGTATATTTGATATTTTTTAGTCCTATTTAAGGTTTTTTCCCAAAAAAAAGGTGAGTTTTGGTGTTTAAAGTGGTGAGCTTTGCTTTATTTCGAGGTGAGCTTTGCATTGTCCATTGGTGAGCTTTGTAGTGTAGTGTGGTGAGCTTTGCGTCATCTGACGGAAGCATGTCATCTCACCATAATCTCACTGGAGTCAATCCCATATATATATATATATATATATATATATATATATATATGTATGTATGTATGTATATATGAATGTACAATTACATAGAATAAATGGAAAATGAGCTGTAAAGTCTATAATTTTGGGCCGAGGCATAAAATATTAATCAGGCTCCCCTACCTAACACGACTACCGGAGATTGGGTGCTTAATGCTTCAAGGACAAATACTTGCAAAAGCCGACTGTCTCAAAGAAATTTGGAGACACAATAATACTCCCTCCGTCCCGCTATATTCGTCCACTTTTGACCTTTGGAACTGTTTATCTAAGTACTTTGACTCATCAAATTCTCTCAATGTGTAAGCCTAAATATAGTCTTGTGTGATCTTGTTTGATTTGTCTTAACATATAGATTATTAATATATAATTTTTATAATTTTTTAATATACAAATTACAAGATAAAATGAATTAAAGAAGTGTATTGGATGGTGTGCAAAAATGAAAGTGGACAAATACTCTGGGACGGAGGTAGTAGTCAGTTTCAACATTAAATAATGTTTTTAAATTTTATTTTAACTATATGTATTTTTAAAAGTTTAATAGAGAATGTTGTGGTTGTTAGAGTGTAAAAAACATTTTTAGGCCACAAACACAAACTTAAGCGTTTTGACTGAAATTGTTCATTGACAGTTGCTAGCATTTTTATTTTCATTATTTATATTTTGTTTTTATTTATAAAAATGTTTATTTAAAAATAATGAATAATGTAAAATAAATAGAGGGATGAGGAGAAGGCTATAAAATTGTACTCTCTCCGATCCTAAAAAATTGCCTCAATTTGATTTTTTGGTCAAATTGGGACTTTGACCACGAATTAAATATAATTTAAAATAAATATATACTAATAGTATAAAAATTTAATATTTTAAAATTATATTTTAAAATAAATATAATTTTACTTAATTTATATTATAAGAAAATATATTTTTAAAATAATTAACACTAAAAGAGTACCTTAAGTTGATCAAAAAAATGAAACTCTAATGATCTTTAACTTGGGAGGGAGAAGATATTTCGTGGGTCACAAAGAAAAAGTGGAATGATGAAGCTAATTGAATGCCCGGAGAGAAGTATAATGCACATTGTCCCATCATCTGTGTGCCCATACATCTCTATTCTCTCCTCCCCTCTACAATGAAACATGCTACATGTATCTTAAAATTTGTATCTCATTTGTATACTGAAGTTATGCACCAACATTTTGATTGTTTACATTGATACAAAGTACTCCATCCGTCCCTCTAAGATGTTCTCATTTTGACTTTTGGTGGTTTTTAAGGAGTGTTGAAAAAAGGTGAAAGTTTACCATAATATCCTTAATGAAAATGGGTGAAGTGTATTAAATGAGGTGAGTGAGGTGTAATAAATAAAGTAAGTGGAGGTAGTTATGGTATTTTAATTGTTAAAAAATGAAATGAGAAGATCTATTGTGGACAAAGAAAAATGGCTATTGGGAAGATCTATGAGGGACAGAGGAAGTATTAGTGCGTTAAAAAATTACATTGACACAAAGTGTTGGTGCATTAACAAAAATTAGCATTACACTAACACAAAATATTGGTGCATCTCTGCAGTGTACAAAATGGGATACAAATTCTTAAGTTACAAATAGCTTTGTCCCTCTACAATACCATAAATGGATGGACCATGCTATTACACAAAAATTTGTACCTCAAACTTACACCGAAGGTATATACCAACGTTTTGATGGTTTACACTAATACAAAATGTTGGTGCGTTAACAAAAATTTACACTGACACGAAGTGTTGGTATGTTAACAAAAATTAGCATTACACCAATATAAAATATTGGGACACACCTGCTTTGTATAAAATGAAGTACAAATAGCTTTATCGTAATCTTCGAGTCCATCCATAAGTATAATCATCTCTCTATCAAACAAATCTTTCTATCTCTCTATCGAGTATTTTTACTAAAACTCATTTTTCATTCATTAATTTTATATCATTTCTTTTATTTTATTCAAAATTAAATTAAAATAAAAAAGAATAGAAAAGAAAAAGAAAAGTATATGAAAAAATATATTTATATGAAGTAAATCTTTTGTGCATTAGTGCAAAAAATATTATTAATCTAGAATCAACTACGGAGTATATATTAAAAAGACGTTACTTTATATTCTTTTGGTCCCTACATATTCAAAAAGATAAAAATATTTTTAGACAAAAAATTATTTGATTTCACAATTGAAATATATGTAAAAAAATTATTTCAAACACAAATATCTTTTATATTTTAAAATTTATTTAGAAATGTAGGTTTGAAAAAAAATTCATTATTTCACACACCAACGTTTTTCTTTTCTTTATGAAATTAGAAAAGAAATTAAAATAGAAGAATGATTAAGAAAAAGGAGAGTAGGCGTTGGCGCCTATTTCCAAAACTATATGGGACAACGGAATTATTTACCTATTATTTGAAGAATATTTTTGTCCTATGAGCATTAGCGTAGCAATATTTTTGTCCTATGAGGGACAATGACGTAAGTTTTGAAACCATGAGGGTTGATAGTGCACATTTACCAAATCAAAAGGGGTGTTGGTGTGATAATCTCTTTTAATTATTTATACAAAGTATTTTGTTTTTATTTATAAAAGTGTTTAATAAAAAATAATGAATAATGTAAAATAAATAGAGGGATGAGGAGAAGGCTATAAAATTGCACTTCCTCCAACTCTAAAAGATTACCACAGTTTGACTTTTTGGTCAAATTGTGACACTCTTTGAGCATGAAATAGTTTAAAATATTTAAATACTAAGAGTATAAAAAATTGATATTTTTGTTAGACAATAATAATAGTACTCCCTCCGTCCCTAAATAAACTTCTCCTTTTATTTTTTCTTTGTCCCAAAATAAACTTCTCTTTTCCCTTAAAAAACCCCTTTTATCCCTTACTTTTTCATACCCTACCTATCACATCATACTTTTTAACTAATAATCTACATATCACATCTTACTTTTACACATCACATCAAGGGTATTTTTGGAAAGTCAACAAAAAAAATCCCTCCCTTAAATTCTTAAAAATTCAAAAAGGGAAGTTTATTTAGGGACAGAGGAAGTATTACTTATGGCAGTATTATTGGTTATGATAGTTTTTCATTATTAGTCAGCTTTATATTCTTATTTATGGTAGATGTAGTATTTTAGTTAGTTTTCATTCTCTATTTCTAGTTACGTTAGGAGTTTCTTCTGTATATACTCTATCATTTGCTCAATAATTCAATGAACAATATTATTATTCTAATATTTCAATAATTTCAAAATTATATTTCAAAATAAATTCAATTTCACTAAATTTATGTTATAAGTAAAACTCCATCCATCTCCAATTTGATAAAAATAATTTTTTCTCTCTCTTCTCGATAACTTTTGTTTGTTTACGTGATTTCATTAAGTATTTGATAAAATAAAATATTTTTTTCAACTCTTGTTTTGAAATATGTAATTTTTATTTCTTATCAATATACTAATTTATAAATAAAATGATTTTAAAAAGTGATATATTTCTTCTTGTAAAATCCAATTTGTATTCAAATTGGCGAAGGAAGTATATTTTTTACATAATTAACTACTAGAATTAGAGCACCATAATTTGATCAAAAATGAAACTCTAGCAATCTTTAGCATGGGAGGGTGCAGAAATTTCGTGGGTCAAAATGAAAAAGTGGAATGATGAAATCAATTAAATGCTTTGAGAGAAGTAATGAAGTATAATGGCCACATTGTCCCATCACCCCTACATCTTTTGCTGAAGCACCATGTGATGGATCTGCTGATACTAATTAATTTGTCATCTCTACTCCCTCTACAATACCATACATGCATTATGATGCATATATACATACCCGGCCCCCAAGTCTAAGCCGGCCACCATCCACAAGTATTCTATAATCATCATCTATCTATCTACCACACAACAAATCTTTCGTCTATTATCTCTATCAAAGTGTTATGGCTTCCCTTCTCACAGCAAACAACAAACAGTCTTTTACTCCACCACTCCCGACGTCCATAGTTGTTTCTGTTGTGCTGGTGTTGCTCCTCCAACAAACCACCAATAATGTCTCCTGCGAGCTTCACCGCCTTCCCGCCGATGTATCCCAAGGCGCCGTTTGCCCTGACGGCAGCCCGCCCGCTTATGAATGGGAAGCCGGGAAAGGCCGCCATGGGGCGAGCAATTGGCTGGTTTACCTCCAAGGCTCCGGCTGGTGCCTGAACACCTCCGCCCATCGCATTCCTGGTGGCGCCGTTCAAAGCTGTGCGGAACGGGCAATGACTGACCTTGGTTCTTCCCGCCGCATGGATCCTTATGAGTTCTCTCGCCACCCCATTCTTTCTCCCCGGCCCAATGATACTTTTTTCTATGATTGGAACCGGGTGGTGGTGAGATCATGTGACGGGGGGTCGTTCTCCGGGGACGCCGACATGCCGGATCCCGTCACGGGTCTTCACTACCGTGGCGCGAGGGTGTTCCGCGCTGTCGTGGAGGACCTGATGGCGAGGGGGTTGAAAAATGCCCGGAATGTCCTCCTCGCCGGAGGTTCGTCCGGCGGGCTCGGGGTCATGGTGCACTGTGACCGGTTCCGGCGCATGTTCTCGAGGAACGTCAGGGTGAAGTGTCACACTGACAGTTCCTTCTTCCTCCGCGTCAGAGACCCACGCCGGCCGCGGTTCTTTGACGACATCTTCGGCAACATTGTGGGTGTGCACCGTCCGGACAATGCATTGCCCGGACGGTGCACTTCGAGGATAGGCGTGGGTGCGGTATATCGAATCGCTGTTGTTCATTTTGAACTCGGAGTTCGATTCGTTCCAGGTGACGAACACGTTCTCCAAGGCCTTGCATGAAAATGTCATAAACCACAACGTTAGCCGGAGCGACATGGCAATCCTCCGAGACTTCCGGGGCCAAACAATCGGAGCACTGCCGCGACCAAGCAGCACGAAGGGGTATCTACTCACATCCCTCTTCATGCACAGTCTCGGAACGACGCAGGGCTACAAAGGGCCAATGTTTCCGGGGCGCAAGTCCAAATCTTTTGAGAGTGCGTTGGTCGATTGGTTTTTCGATCGAGCGACCAATGTTCATCTCATAGACCCCGCGAAACAACCCTTTTATTGAACGCCCTGTGGAGTTGAGGAGATGACATCAACTTAAATAAATGAGTTTAATTAGTTGATGTGAATAATGTGTACTTAGCAATGTGTCGTTAACTACTTAATGAATGTTATTGAGCTGTTGTGTTCTTAATTAATCTCCTCTTTCCTTAATTATTGTATGATTAAGTTCTTGTTCCCGAACCCGTCATGGGGCTCTATATCTAATATCTCTCGTGGGATTCACTAATATGTTCCTTGCACTCCATTCTAATCAATAGTAAAATTAAAACAATGACCATTAATTTTTTCTATAAAATAAATTACTTAAATAGGACTAAAACATAATGACTTTCCCAATATAGGATCATATGTTTTTATTTCCCAATATAGGACTTTTGGTCATTATCAAGTAGCCATTATTCAAGTAAATGTCTAGCATTACTGGACATTATTCCTCCCACTAGGTCATTATTAAGTCCTATTTAGAGAATAAAAAAGTTTAAGTCATACATTAGAAAAGTCATTATGTTTTAGTCCTATTTAGTGCAAATTTCACATAAAAAATTTACTCATTGTTTAATTGAAGTCTATATAAATTTACTCCTAAACTTAATTGATAATGGAGCACATGCATAGAAAAAGTTTGACGTTAAAAAGAAGATATCTTGATTTTCTTATTACAATCTATTAATTACTCCCTTGGTTTTAGAGTATTTGTTTACTCTTAACTTTTTTCGATAAAATTAGTGAACTTTGACCCCAAATTAAAATGATACTCTGAAGTATTAGGTATTGATATAAAAATAGTTTTATTAGATTTATTACATCAAATATTTTTGAAATATTATTTTATCTAATCAATATACTCCGTACAATATATATTTTATGTAATTATATGTCAAAGGCTAAAACGACCGACAGAAAAAAATTAAAAGAAAAATGCTAGGGGTATACCATTTGGTGTACCCCATTTGTCCTCCACCCCCTCCATTACCACATAAATAGGCAAAAATTTTAAAAAAATTTAAATAAATAAAAAGTAAATAAAAATGGGTGGTGGAGAAGGGGGTGGGGGACAAATGGGGTACACCTACCCCTAAATCTAACGGATTCCATTTCTTTCTTTTACCCAACTTGCACTTTAATAACTTAGCCCAACCATTTCTTTCTTTTACCCAACTTACACTTCAATGATTAGCCCAAAATAGATAGGGACACAGGGAGGCAGCAGAAAAAGGTGACAGGGGGAGAAAATAGTCATATTTAGCAAAGAGGTGTCTAAATCCTTATCGGGGCTTTTAATTACTTGCCCAGTCAATGCATTAATATCTCCATCTTGCTTCATCAACTTTTTTCTCTTTCAATTCTTTCATTATTGTCCTCCCAAAAGAAAAAAAAACCCATTGTTTCCTTGCACGCTTAACCTTGTTTGAAAAAGATATTTGTACCTCAATGATTTGTAACCCATTTTGTATTCCGCATAGATGCACTAACATTTTGTGTTTGTGTAATGCTATATATTTTTGTTAACACACCAACACTTTGTGTCAAGGTAAATTTTTGTTAACGCACCAACACTTTGTGTCAGTGTGAACTATCAAAGTGTTGGTGCATACTTTTGGTGTACAAATGAGATACAAATTTTGGGGTACATGCAGCATGCTCCAAATAAATATTTAAAATGTGGAATAATAAGACGGGTACTCCACTTTTCTTTCTTATTTGCTTTGTGTGACTTGTCTCTATTGGTTTCCATTTTGGTGTATGTTGGGTAAATAATAAAATAAATATTCCATTGTTTCAAAAAAGATTTCACAATTCACTGTTAAATAAATTTATGGTATGTTTGGAAACATAGATTTAGATTTCAAATCTAGATTTGGCTCAAATTTCATGTTTGGGAAGTTTAAGATTTTAAATTTTGGATTTGAGTCAAATTAATATCATTCAAAACAAAGCTTGATTAGAAATTCATGCACCTCCCCTTTTCATTTGAAATTCGGGATTTTAAATTTTGGAATTGAAATGCATGAATTGAACTAAATTGTTAGTTCGCAAACACTACCTTAGAAATTTTTTTATTTGTACATTTTCATCAATTATTTAATTATGTATGGGGTAACTTTTTTTGTCACATTGTATTTTGAAAAATCTTTTATATACTTCCTCTGTCCCTAAAAATGTTTCTTGTATTGACTTTTAGATAATTTAAGTAGAGTATATATATGTTCGTGTTGACTTTTAGAAATATCCTTTGATATGATAGGTAAAAGTATAAGATAATAAATAGATTAATAGTGAATCGATATGATATACTCTGTATTAGATAGGATAAGAATTAGCAGAGATAAACGTGAATTTTTAATACAAAATAGAAATGTTTTTTGGGATGAATAAAAATGAAAGAAAAATTTTCAGAGATAGAGGGAATAGTTCTTTAAGTATGAAACTAATTTTTATTTTTATATTAACATGTAAACAAAATAAATTAAAAAATATAGTTTTACTTCATTTTATATGACAAACATTTTGGGATAGAAGTATGAATTGAAAGTACCAATGAAATCTTTTTCACCTAATCTTTTCCCCTGCATGAAATCACATTACATCACATTAAATCAAAGTTAAATTGAATTAGAATTAATCTATATCATTAGATCTTAAATTAACAAATTCAGTATAAAATTAAATCATTGTTAAACTTATATTTAATGTGATATAATTTGATAGTAATTGGTAACATAATCAAGATTCTACAAGCATTTCTTATTAACACAAGAAATTAAACTTGGTATTTTAAATAAAAGAATTTAAACTTGCATAAATAAAGATAATTAAAGGTTTAGTATTGACTATTTGAGCTACTAAATTGAAGTTAAAAATTACGGAGTATGATTAGTGTGGTGTAACACCGAGTAAATGACATTAATGTGCTGGTAAAAAATTATTTACCACGAGTAGTCGGAGTAGATGATACTAAGAGGTACTCCCTCCGTCCGGGAATGATAGTTCCACTTTGACTTTTTCTTATTTTTAAGAGGAGTGGAAAAAGGCTTTGAAATGTCCACTTTACCCTTGGTACTCAGATCCATTTCCAGATATGCAAATGGCTCATCACAGTACAGACTTAACTTATTCATAGGAAAATGCTCATCACAGTACACACTCTCCACTTAAGAGAAGCACAGATTTGAAATTCAATTCAGAATAAATTCAGAAAGAATTAGAGTGAAAGGAAAGGAACATCCCTACTTGTACTGTGAAGCCCAAAAGTTAGGATCCGGGGTGGGCATTAATATGTTCAGCAGATCGATGTGGAGGTGCATGCAAGAGTTCATGGATGGAGAAGTCTGATTCTCAAGAAATTCAGACCCCTCTACATCCTCAAAACTGCCATCTTCCTCGCTCCCAAACAGTGAATCTTCATCAGAGTCAAGGACGATAACCGCGTTCTTATCTCTGACCGGGGCAACATCGGCATCATCGTCATCGCTGTGGATGACGATGACCTCGTCCTCCTTCGCGTCAGAGGTGGAAGATAGATGAATCACATCGTCCTCAACTCCAATGTCCTGAAATTCCGTCTCAGGGATGATGGAATCGTAAAGAAAGTATTCAGATTCCATGATTTGAGGCGGAGATGTATAGATCTGGGAGAAGAACGAGAGAAGCACAGGGATTGGGAGAGAAGAAGAACCGACTGAGAGAGAGAGAGTATAGATCTGGGAGGTGGGCGAGAGAGTTTAATTGGGGAGGTGGGTTGGGTAGATAGGAGTGAATGTGAGGATATTAAATGAGAGGGGTATTTTAGGGAGAATAGAGGAAAAAGGGTACAATGGGACCATCATTCCCGGACGGAGAAAAACGTACAATGGGACTATCATTCCCGGACGGAGGGAGTACATATGAATTCTAGGACTTCAAAACTTCTCTCTTCCATGTCAGCTTTAACTTACC
Organism: Cuscuta campestris; assembly: GCA_900332095.2. Classification (NCBI taxonomy): domain Eukaryota; kingdom Viridiplantae; phylum Streptophyta; class Magnoliopsida; order Solanales; family Convolvulaceae; genus Cuscuta; species Cuscuta campestris. Next base: position 749,589 of record OOIL02000547.1, read on the forward strand.
TCACAATATAAATGGGTTTGAATCTCTGTGGCTTAAATAATTGAGGCTTCAAACCTTTATTTTTTACATTCTTAATTTGCATGCATCTTCTAAAAATAAATTAAATAAAACTTCATTTTAATTAAATTTAAATGAAACCAATTCATTAAATTAAAAAATTACATTCAATAAAAAAGAACATTTAATTAAAAAAATACATTAATAAAAAACTAAGACAAATTACATTTGGTCTTGATATCTTTTTGTCTTCTCTCGTGAAGCATATATACGTTTGAAGCACGATAACACATCAAGGTCGCTTTCCATCATTTCGATCTAGCTCTTCCTTCTGTTGCCTCTGTTTCTTCCTCTCTTCTTCCCTAATATTGAACTCCCGCATTTGTTCAACCATTACCCGCCAAATTTCATCGTGAGAGGAAACAGAGTAAGACCCTCCAGAACCCAAGAAAATGGATTTTTCCTTCTTCATTCCCATCGGCCGTGGAATGGGGTCCTCGTCGTCGGAGTCGTCGAGATTGAAGGGAGACCTTTGTTCGAAAGAGCCGATAGTCTCATCGAACTCAACCTCGACGGAGGATCTTTTCTTTGACGATCTGGTCTCGGGGTTGTTGAGTTAACATTTTCAAAGTTAATCTGCACCGTTAAAATTTTATCCAAAACGCTCCCAAATAAACGGGTCTACCACAACAATATATAGTTCGAATTTTAATTTAGAATGCTATATGCATACCAAATTGTACCCCAATTTAAACACCATTTCTTTGCTTACCACACATTTTGATACGGGCCTAGACGACCAAGAGACAGAGCACAGGAACAATGAGGTGCCGGAACGACCCCGACGACTTATTCGACCACCGCGATGCTACAAGGATTATGTTTAGCTATTTTTATTTTTCATTGTAACATAGATTTTATTAGGCGGGCGAACTATAAGCCCCTTCAAGGGTTTTCTTTTCGGTTCTTTCCCTTGATGCTTTTATTGAACCGACATGTTAGTTTTTTCCTTTTATTTTTAGGGTTAGAGGAGGACACACCTATAAAAGATGCATGTATGGAAACCACCGAAGGCATGGAATGAAAAATTAATCCTCTCTCCTAGAAACTCTCTTCTCTCCTTCTTCTTCTCAAACCCTAGCCCTACTGACGTTCAACCCCAAGCCGCCGTAGAAGCCGGTTGTGCAGGGACTCGGACGGACAACTCCTTCCTCGTGCGTATCAACTGGTGCTCTCTTTCTCGATCTCATGTCTACCCCGAACGAGACTTCACCGGTTACCTTGGACGATATCATACAAGCCATCACCACCCTCTCCAACGATTTGCATGCAACCAAGCTTCGTGTTGCGCCATGGAGGACACACAGCGCCAACCAGGTTGGCGGCCACTGCCGTCGCGCACGACTCCGCCGGCGTTTGACCCAGCCCCGCGGATGCGTGTGGACGCACCTCGCTTCTCCGGTGATGACCCGACGGGCTGGATTTTTCGGGTACAAAAATACTTTGATTACTTCTTGACACCCGAGCCGGAACGATTACAATTGGTAGCCATGTTAATCGATCACCCGGCATCCGAGTGGTTCCATTATTACCAGGCGAACAACTCAAGCGCGTCGTGGCACGAGTTCTTGGAGGCTGTGCATCAACGCTTCGATCCGGACTATTACGAGAATTATGTGGGTCTCTTGTCCAAACTCACGCAAACTTCCACCGTCATTGATTATCAGGCTGCCTTCGAGGCTATTTTGAATAAAGTGTCGGGGGTACCTGATACCGCTTTGATTGCCATGTATGTGGCGGGTCTTAGGCAACCGTTACAGCGCGAGGTGAACCTTCGTGGTCCAACCACTCTCCAGGAAACATTTGCTCTTGCCTGGGAACTCTCTGCTTGTCTTGTGGATGCAGCGAATTCCTACGCCAACGCTGGGCGACAACCCTGGCAGTCGCGGCCGGGACCTTCTGGATCCTCCCCGTCTCTTGGGCTTCTCCCTACGTCTCCAGTTTCTATGAAGCAGCCCACACCGGCGCCGCAGAACCCTGATAAAACATCTACTTTGCCGATTGTTAAGTTGACCAACGCCGAGAAAACAGAACGGAGTAAAAAGGGCTTGTGTTGGTATTGCGACGAGCGATGGTCACCAACCCACCACTGTAAACATCGTTTCCTCGTGCTCATGGGCCAGACGACGAGGACGCAGTGGCTGACGAGTTGGAGTCGCCGGAGGTTACTTCGGACATGGCCCTCATCTCTACGGATATCTCCAGTATTCACTCATTAGCGGGAAGTCCAAGTCCTCGATCCTTGCGTTTGGCAGGGATGATCAACAATGGGGCGGTCCAGGTCTTTTTGGATGGGGGCAGTACGCATAATTTCATCCACCCCGCCGTTGCCGAACACCTCGCCCTTCCGCTACATCCGATTTCTCCCTTCCGTGTGTACGTCGGGAATGGGGACTCGTTACGTTGCACCTATTCATGCCCGCAGACACCACTCTCTTTACAGGGCCATTGCTTCAACATTGATTTATACCTCCTTGAAATACACGGCCAAGATGTTGTTTTGGGTGTCCAGTGGCTTCAAACCCTAGGGAAGGTGGCTCACGATTACTCTCAGATGACCATGAAGTTCTCTTGGAAGGGCGACACCGTCACGTTGCGCGGCGATCAGCCCCATCCTCGGCCCTTATCTTACAGCCAATTCTGCACTTTGGTGGCAACCGATGCGGTTACAGAGGTGTTCGAGTTACTCCTATCCAATGCCCAGGTCCTACCTTCTTCCACGGCCGAAGTGGTATTCCCCGGAGATCTGCCCGAACCTATCTGCATGGTATTGGAGAGACATTCGGCGGTGTTTGGCTTACCTCCAGGACTGCCGCTGTCGAGATGTTGGGATCACCGCCTTCATTTGGAGCCGGGAACCAAACCGGCTAATGTCCGACCATACTGTTACCCTTATTTCTAAAAGACGGAAATCGAGCGACAAGTGAAGGAAATGCTCGACCAGGGCCTAATTCGCCCCAGCACCAGTCCGTTCTCCTTTCCTGTCTTACTTGTGCGTAAGAAAGATGGGTCGTTTTGGTTCTGTATTGATTATCGTGCTCTCAACAAGGTCACCGTACCTGATCACTTTCCGATCCCGACTGCGGATGAGCTGTTTGACGAACTAGGCGCAGCCCGAATCTTCACTAAACTGGACCTACGATCGGGCTATCACCAGATTCGGATGCACACAGACGACATATTTAAGACTATTTTTCGCACACATGACGGCCATCATGAGTTCTTGGTTATGCCGTTTGGGCTTACGAACGCCCCCTCTACCTTCGAGTGTGCTATTAATAACATCTTCTGGGCTCATCTACGACGCTTCGTTATCGTCTTCTTTGACGATATCTTGATCTACAATACGACCGTCGAGGGCCATGCCGACCATTTGAAGACCGTCCTCTCTACCTTGCATGCCCACTCTTTTTACGTGAAGCACAACAAGTGCTCCTTTGGCCGCACTTCCATTAATTATTTGGGTCATTTTCTCGGCCTTACGGGGTATTACCGGCGCTTTATTGCTGGCTACGCCGCCATCGCAGCCCCCCTCACTGATTTACTAAAAAAGGACGGCTTCATGTGGACTCCCGCGGCCGACGACGCCTTTGCCCGGCTAAAGCTTGCAATGACGACAGCCCCTGTTTTACACCTTCCATACTTTTCCTTGCCGTTCTATGTGGAGACAGATGCTTCCTCTACCGGCGTTGGCGCGGTGCTAATGCAGCGGGGTCACCCGTTGGCCTTCTTTAGCAAGAAATTGGGACCCAAACGCCAAGCAGCGTCTACTTATCACAAGGAATTATATGCGATTGTTGAAGCCATTCAGAAGTGGCGCCAGTATCTTTGGGTCGTGAATTTATCATTCGGACAGATCAACGTAGCTTAAAGGAGATACTGTCACAGGTGGTTCAGACGCCCGAGCAGTAGTTCTATATCCGAAAGCTTATGGGATTAAAGTTTCGAATTGAGTATAAATCGGGGGTGACTAATAAGGCGGCAGATGCGTTGTCACGTCAAATGGATGAGGGTGATGACGCGGGTCTTTTTATGGTGTTTGCTCAGCCGGTGCCGCACTTATTACGCGACTTACAGCGCGAAAACGAGACTCTCCCCGACTTATTAGCGCTTCACGGGGAGGTCACGCGGGGGGTTGCTTCGGCCGATTTCTCCATCCACAACGGCCTGTTATACTACAAAACCCGCCTTTACATCAGCCCGTCTTCCCCCTTGCGCGACGTACTACTGACCGAGTTTCACGCCACGCCGACCGCAGGACATCAAGGCACCGAGCGCACCTTTAAACGGCTTGCACGGGTTTTTTATTGGCCCAATCTGCGTCGTGAGGTCCGTCGTTTTGTTGCTTCATGTATGGTTTGTCAAACCACAAAATACTCCACACAAAAACCTGGGGGTCTCCTTCAACCACTACCGGTTCCAGAGCAGGTGTGGGAGTCGGTGTCCATGGACTTTGTCACCGGCCTACCGCCTTCGCACGGGTTCTCTGTCATAATGGTGGTTGTCGATCGTCTGAGCAAGTACGCCCACTTCGGGCCATTACACGCGGGTTTTGACGCGCCGCGAACGGCTCAGCTCTTTGTTGAAATGGTCGTTAAACATCATGGATTTCCTCAGTCTCTTATCTCGGATCGGGATCCGGTTTTTATGAGTCAATTTTGGAAGGAATTGTTACGATTGAGCGGCACTTCACTGAAGTTCTCTACGGCCTATCACCCGCAATCGGATGGACAGACCGAGGTGCTCAACCGCAGCCTGGAGCAGTACTTGTGGGCTTTTACTTCGGAACGACCGCGCCAGTGGTCACACTTTCTTCCTTGGGCCGAGCTGGCGTTGAACTGCAGCCACCACGAGGGTCTGCGTGTCTCTCCCTTTCAGGCCCTATATGGCCGCCCGCCACCATCTGTCTTCCCCACACTCTCCGTGCGTTCCAAGGTTGCTGAGGTTGAGATCCTGTTGCGTGAACGAGTAGAGTTACTGGCCGACCTTCGGGCCAATCTCATCAAGATGCAGCAGCGGATGCGCTCACAAAAAAATCAGCATCGTCGCGACGTCTCCTTCGCGGTTGGGGATTTGGTTCATCTCAAACTCTGTCCTTACCGCCAACATTCGGTGGCTAGGCCGTTGTCGTCTAAGCTTGACCGGCGTTACTACGGGCCGTTTGAAGTTTTGGAGCACATAGGCGTTGTGGTGTATTGTCTTCGTCTGCCGGAGGGCTGCCGCATACACGACGTTTTCCGTGTCTCCCTCTTGAAGCCTTTTGTCGCTCGTGATGGCAGTACCCCCGCCGCAGCACTGCCGGCCGATTTCTTTAAAGGGCAGCCCATTTTGTCTCCAGTGGTCGCCATTGCTAGTCGGACAGTTTTGGTGAACGGTGAATCACAAGAACAATGGTTGGTTCGTTGGACAGATGGTAGAGACGCGGACGCGACCTGGAGCCCGTCGCGGAATTGGTGCAACATTACCCTGAGCTCCGCCTTGAGGACAAGGTCGCTCTCGAGTCCGTGGGAGTTGATACGGGCCTGGACGACCAAGAGACAGAGCACATGGACAATGAGGTGTCGGAACGACCCCGACGACTTATTCGACCACCGCGACGCTACGAGGATTATGTTTAGCTATTTTTATTTTTATTTTTCATTGTAACGTAGATTTTACTAGGCGGGCGAACTATAAGCCCCTTCAAGGGTTTTTTTTTCGGTTCTTTCCCTTGACGCTTTTATTGAACCGACATGTTAGTTTTTTCCTTTTATTTTTAGGGTTAGAGGAGGACACACCCATAAAAGATGCATGTACGGAAACCACCGAAGGCATGGAATGAAAAATTAATCCTCTCTCCTAGAAACTCTCTTCTCTCCTTCTTCCTCTCAAACTCTAGCCCTACTGCCGTTCCACCCCAAGCCGCCGCCCAAGCCGCCGTAGAAGCCGGTTGCGCGCGCAGGGACTCGGACGGACAACTCCTTCCTCGTGCGTATCACATTTCTTGGAGTTGATAAACAAATAGTGAGTGAATAAGACATATTTGAAGTTGGAGTATTTATTTATGGTAAAACCTCAAAGGAGTTTCCAATACTACCTCTAGTTTTTGGGCAAAAAGAATTGTGTATAGCACATGGGCAATTGAGAGAAGTAGGACCACATTTAATAAGTTTTTAACATATCATCACAAAATATGTTACATGCTTCTTCTAATAGGAGTGTATCATTTACGCCACCGAGCCGTGCTGCGTTGACTTCAATTCATAGCATAGCATAGCTCATAACACTTACAAAATGGTTTGGGGTCACACAGATTCCACCCCATGCAATAATAAAAATGTGAAAAGAGCTATTTTTACTAACACCGTACCATTATGATCTGGTTAGAAATAACCCTTTCCCTGCTCTCAAAAAATAAAAGTATACTTCATTATTGAAATATTTGCACTAAATACTACTAAAACTTAAGTTTTTTTCCTAAATACTCCCTCCGTCCCAAATTATAATGTCTGTTCACTATTCACAGGGTCAAACTTCATTCACTTTCTTTCTCTATTTTCGTTAGCAATTTGATAAAATAAAATATTGTTGTCACTACTAGTTTTGTAGATCTTTTGATGTTGTATTTTGATATGTAATTTTTATTTTTTTAATTTTATATCATTTGTCATATAAAATGATTTGAAAATAACTTCAGTCAAACATCGTAAACCGAAACAGGCGTTATAAAATGGGACGGAGGGAGTAGCACTTAAACTATTTTATTTTTTAAATAGCACTTAATAATGTCCAGTGATGGCGAACATTTACTTGAATAATGATTAATGGATGATGACTAAAAGGACTACATTGAAAGAAAAAAACACATGTGATACTATTTAGGAAAAGTCATCATGTTTTAGTGCTATTAACGTAAATTCTCCTTCATTATTTGATCACGAATTTTAAAAAAGTGAAATTATGAGGTGAAAGTTTAATTTATGAAGAGGGAGATAAAAGAACAAGGAACAAACCCATGAGCACACTAAGTATTCCCTCGATCTCAATTTGGATTACATGTAGGAGTTACGAGGAAAAATATTTCATCTTTTGAAATTATTTTATTTATAAACTGGTATATATCAATAAAAATAAAATTTATATATTCAAAAATTATGTTAGAAGTTTTACAAAACAAGTGATAATAAGAATGTTTTTATTTTATCACATAATGAATAAAATACACAAATATGAAAAGGGGGCGGCGTTTAACGTCTCCGTGCGTTTAAAATAAACAAATATGAAAGAGTAACTAGATTGGTTCACAAGACACTATAGTTGAATCATATAAAAAGATTGAATTCAACTGATCAATTACTTCAACTCAAGATCTTATATACGGAGTATCTATTATTTTCTTCTCATTTTTCTTATGTGGGATATTCTTTAATATTTTTAATTGGTGCTTGTTTTCATTTTTCTTTAAAAAAAATCAAATGTAAATGTTATGCATTATGCTGCACGTGGAAGCATGGGTAAAAAAAAGTCACTTGAAGAGTCTCTAGATTTCTACTGCTTAAGTTTTTATGTCTGCAATTAATTGTTTTGGAGAATGGGTGCTCTAAGAGGACAATAATGAAATAATTGAAAGAGGAAACACTTGAGAAAATGGACTAAAAAATTACCCATTTACAATTCTATTATGCCCCATACCTCAATGGGACTAAAAAATTACCCATTTACAATTCTAATATGCCCCATACCTCAATGGGGACTAAAAAGAATTACTCATCTCAACGTCCACAAATTTTTTTGTTAGAATTAATCCTTTCTTTCCATAGTGTATGACATAATCTCAAATTTAAAATAGTTGTAACCGAAAACTAGACCTGGCAAAAAATGACTCGACTTATTTTTTACTCAAGACCTAATCCAAAAATATTAGATTTTGAACAAATATTTTGTTGAGCGAATCCAAAGATGATTGGACCCAAAATAACCCGCTAAAAATGAGTCAAACCATGCCGAATTCGAAAGTGACTGAATCCAAGATGACCCGCTAATGTAAGAATTTTTCAATATGAAATATAATGTTCTAAAAATAAGATTATAATAATACTCTTTCTTAGTACTCTTTTATCTTACGTAGTATATAAATTTATATTTTCATACAAAATCTTAATAATGTCATAAAATTATTCTACTTTTCCCAAAACCTCGATATACTTAATTTTTTTATTCTTAATATTGACACTGAGTCACAATAGTTACTTAAAATATAAAAAAATAAAGGTCATTATTCGTTGGATCGACACGAACTTGATAATACTGAATTATGAACATGTAGTAATCAACCAAAATCCAAACTTATCCGAACCTGAAATAACCCAAATTGACCGACCATTTTACCCGCTCTACCTAGTATCCTCTTTTGTTTTTTTTTGGCGCAAAACTCACCTTTCATGAGCTCTGCATTACAATCTCGACTTTCAAAATGTTTGCATACATCTGACTAACATGAACTTATTCATTACTGCATAATCAAAGAGAGATCAACTCCACAACTGCCTTACAGCCACAGTATTAAAACAGAGTTACATTACTTACATGTGGGGGGGGGGGAGCAAATGGAAATTTTGCTTGGATATGATATACATTGGCACCCCTTAACTTACAAGACCTGGATGAATTTCCCACAGATTTTCACCAGATTTGCATGAAATTTATGGTGTGGGCTAATTATAAACAACCAATACACGCTATAAGTTCCATGCCACAGATACCCATGTAGGCGCCGATGATGATGATGATGACAATGATTATCCATGACATCACCTACATCATCATCAGGCATCTGCGAATTCTGCACAGCGCAATTTCCAGGTCCCAAAACATGCAGCTTCTAAGTCAAAGGGGATGCATACATGCATCTTGTGCAATAGAATTAGTCCCACGGGAAGTCAAGAAGGAAGACATTAGGTGACCCTTCCTCATTCCTAGAATTCCTGACCATCACCTGGCTTTAATGGATACTCAAGCCCGCGGAGTGCAGGCATTGATCCAAAATCTTCTTTTGAGTAAGCCGGTATAAGCCAGTATCGTTTGTCCGTTCCAAATACCTGACCCAAAAAAAAGACAGCTAAATACAGAGTATCTACAAATGGCTTGAGAGAAGTGAAGAATGTGAGTACATGCAATTAGAGTAATTTGTGGTTTTGACTCTCATACTTATATTCCCCCCTCCCAGACCTCCGTTTAAATCAACAAATTTGGGTCCCCAACTATTGAAACACGCCCATTATATGTGGATGCTGGCCGTGGGTGGAGTAGTAGTGGGGGTGGGGGGTAAAGTTATCTCACATCGGCAAAATACGAGTGAACAAACCCCTTAATAAGCATAAGGTAAACCTCAGCTGTTGAAAGCTTTTTTGGGGTGAGTTAAGCCCTTAAGCCTAGCACTTATTCTTAACATTGTAGTCCTAGAGTGTGCTAGCTTTGGTCTTTCGGAGGACAAAATTTGGCACATTTAACATTTAAATTATTTGGAGGCGGTTGTTGTTGTAACATTTACATTATTCCCTTTACTTTTGTGATTACCTACTACACCAAACTATTAAAACAATGGCGTGAACTTTTTATTGAAGTGGCATGAGCAATGCTAATGAGCATGCTCATTCATACTTGACTTTTGCCAACTTTTTTTTACCAAATTCAATGTGCATTTGTTTATATATTTTATTTTATGGGAAAATAGAGGGATGCAATACAATTATTTATCCTGTGATGACTAAAGTGTATATTAGATAAAGAGTATAAGGACGAACTTTATTCCTCATACAATAAACAACTTTTTTTTTGCAATTTTGCATAAAATAAAAAGAATAAACAAATCCAAGTTGTAGGTAAGGAAAAAAGTAAATAGAGGGATCAAATTGAACAAGAAGAATAGTATAGGTCCTAAATTGCTTCAATTTTGAGTACAAGGACTATTTTGCACATTTTCACAAAGTATAGGGACTTGTATGGTATTTTGTCCATTAAGTGTTGATATGTTGTCTTTTCATCTGTCCCACAAGGATGGTCCACTTTCACTATTGAGCATATCATTAATGATTTAATTCCACGCGTGCGCGTGCACACATATACACACCATTAATCAATATGTTTGTGTGAACTATCTAACTAACATAATAAATATGATCCTAGGGTATATATGTAAAATAAATGTTAAATCTATAGTTTTAACTTTTAAGTACACAAGCTATCATTTCTTAAATCATGTGCCAAATAAAAATTAACATTTTTTAAGATAGGACTGTTGTGTAAGAAAATTCAATTGTCAAAAGTAATGAGTATCTACTCGAAATCAACTAACCTGCTCAAAATTTCGTCTTCTACCGAGGTCATATCGCCATTTTGTAGCCACCTTTTCAAATGCCTACAGCACAGAACATACGTGTCAAAGTCCCTACAAGAAAAATCAACTTACCAGATGATTCTATTAGCACAAGAAGGAACACCAGACACCTATTATTTAAGCCATGTTTGTTAAACAACATTTTGCTCAGCATTATGCTACTTTCAGCATTTTGACCAAAAAAAACATATTTTATTGTCAAAGTGCTATTTGAGGTGTTTGGTAAATTAATATTTTGAATTAGCAAAATGCTGATTTGAAAAGGTTGACAACATCAATATTTTGGTATTAGCATTTAGTTTTATTTTTTTGCATTCTATTAAGTTACCAAATATCTTTTTATAGTCTGTACTGGACCCAGATGACCCCACGGTTCCTATTAGGTAAAGAAACAAAAATAGTCTAAAGAGAACTGCATGAACTACAACAATAAGAATGTGATGTTTGAGGTGTTTCCACCACCCCAAAACTTTAGTGTTCTAACAGGTACTTTTAGGCAATTGGAGTGAAGGAATATTCACACCGCTCTAGATTCCTATCCAAACACACTCTTAGGTCATTGTGTAGGCATATAGATGCTCCACATGAGATGAAGTAAATAACTAGATGATACCTCAACAGTTGTGGTATTTCTTAACACCAATGAAATGTGCATAATCAAAAAACCAAGAACACTCAAAGCAAAAGCAAGGTTCAAAGCTGCAAAGCACAAGCGAAATGGTCAATTAATGTTTCAAAAGAAAAAAACAGGGTTGGATCAAATAATCAGAGAGCAGAGATTTCCTACACCTTACCAAAAGCAAGAAAAATGATTGCAAGAGATCCTGCAGAAACAGGTATTTCTTCATCACCAAAGAATGCTATGAAATTCGGTAGTAATGATGACGTTACAAGGGCAGTCTCAAGAAATGCGTAGAACTGAAAGCAACAAAAAACACTAGTTTACTTTAACCAGGATAAGCCATTGTGTTAGATGTTTAAACATTACTAACCATAATGAGAGCTCCTCACATAAATGTGTGTGTATGTATTGCACATTACAAAATAAAGGATAATATGCAACTCGAGGCATAATTACAGATATGTGTATACTTATATGTAATTATTTACAATAAGAAAACAAAGCATATCCCTTATGATAAGTAGCTGGTGTATCCTGTTGTGATAATGCTTTACAATGAACACACCCTACTATTTATTTATTTTTTTGAAAGCAAAAAAAAAGTAGGGTATGCTTTTTTTTAATATGCCCTACTATGATTGTAGTTTAAATTGATTAGAGAAACATGTAAAGTGTAAATACAACAACAACCCAGTTGAATCCCACAAGACGCGTACATTACCTCTACACGAAAGTAAAGTGTAAATACGCAAACTTAAATGATACTATGAATCTCATATGATTGAATAATTTATTCCTCATTCTTTCCCCCTTGGAAGGTTTCCCCTACTTATGCTCAAAATGCTTGGACATCGTGTTGAAGTGGCTTGGGCCAAATGGCGGTTGGCTTCAGGGGTGTTGTGTGACCCGAAGATTTCGCCCAGGATGAAAGGCAAGTTCTGCCGATCCGTAGTCAGACCTGCTATGTTATATGGGGCAGAGTGTTGGGCGGTTAAGAAGACTCATGTGCGTCGTCTGCATGCGACGGAGATGCAGATGTTACGATGGATGTGTGGGAAGACAAGGTTGGATAGGATTTCGAACGAAGTTATCCGACGTCAGGTAGGCATGGCGCCGGTGGAAGATAAATTGCGGGAAGCGAGGTTGAGATGGTTTGGTCATGTGAGACGGCGGGATGCTGACGCCCCTGTACGGAGATGCAAGCGGATTACGGTTTTCAGGGGAAGTGGGGGAAGGGGTAGACCTAAGAAGAATTGGAAGGAGGTGATTAGACAGGATTTAGGACTTCTCACCCTGACTCAGGATATTGCTTTAAATAGGAACCTTTGGAGAACTAGGATTAGAGTAGCTGGTTAGGAACTCAGTGCTACAGAGGTTTTTTGTAGTGTGTTGTGTTTGATTGGAATCTTCTATTAATGCTTGTAGAACTTTCATTTCATTGTACTTGGTGCTTTATCCATGCTATACTGTGTACCCTATCATATTTTTTGTGCAGGTTGAGTCGGGGGTCTCTTGGAAACAGCCTCATTGCTTCCGAGTAGGGGCAAGGTCTGCGTACACACACCTTCCCCAGACCCTACTGTATTGGGATCCAACTGGGTTGTTGTTGTTGTTGTTTATGCTCAAAATGCTTTATCCTCTAATTAATTAATACTGAAATAGTGGAAGACTGGAAGTTGAACCAATCTGTCAACACATATTACATAAAATCCAATATCATAAATCCAGAAGAAAAAAAGGTATCTGTATGTTATCCGTAATTAAAATATGATGAATACTAATAAAAACTTGATTGGCTCAGACCATAACAACTTCATGTATCCCATGCAAAATGGCATAGAAAATTCTATTACTCCAAATCATTTAACAACTTAATTGAGTGATTTCTCTACACCTACCAATTTGTCCTTAACTCAAAAAGCTTTGTTCTTGACACATTACTATTAATACTTCATTTATATTCTTATCCCTCCCTTCATCTTAAAAAATGATACACACAGATAACAAGACAAAGCATGACAAAGTGACAAACTAATTATAATTCAAATTCGATCATATCCAATTTAGTTTTAGAGAATAAAAGGTGTACATATTAATGATGTACAAAAGTTATAGGGAACACGAGAAAACCCCGAATATTAAAAATTATAAAATAGTCCAAGTTAATATGATAAAGAGTGTAACAGATGGTATATAAAGAATCTGACCCAGCATCAAAAAGCAACATTTTTGAGAACTTAAATAAACTAATTTTTAAGCTAACCACCCATTTACATAAGATAGATGGATGTTCCAAAGACAAGATTAGATGGTCGAAAAAAAAAGATACCAATCATACCATGGGAAAATATGAATTGTAGTTTATGCAATTGTATACTTTACTAATCCCTACATATGTCTATGTTGCCTTTAAAATAAAATACTCCCTCCGTCCCCCTAAGATGTTCTCATTTTGATTTTTGGTGGTTTTTAAGGAGAGTTGAAAAAAGGTGAACGTTTACCATAATACCCTTAATGAAAAATGGGTAGAGTGTATTAAATGAGGTGTGTGAGGTGTAATAAATAAAGTAAGTGGGGGTAGTTGTGGTATTTTACTTGTTAAAAAATGAAATGAGAAGATCTATTGTGGACAAAGAAAAAAGACTATTGGGAAGATCTATGGGGGACAGAGGGAGTAATAAATGTTGCTTTACTTGCTTAGTAGTTAGTATAGTAAGGGGCGAAACTTTTTTTAGTATAAAGGACGATGGAGTTCATAACTATATACGTTATGCAGACATATATGCATATGTGGATATGTATTTTGTATGTGAGTGTGGCCACTAACACTGTGGCACACAAATAATAGACACCCTAATGAACCTTATGAAGGAGAAAAAGTGTAAGCACAAACTGAAGACCAATCAATTGACATAGTATCTTATACATTTGATGGTATAGCTCATGTAGGAGTATTAGCACAAATAATCATACCAGGAAGAGAAGGAAATACTTGTAGTTGAAAGCTCCAACACAGTTCACGACCCACACACAGTGATGGTCCATTTTTAACACACACCGTCCACCTAAAGCAGGCAAACACCCAGAAGAAAATTATTGCTTGAACTGACGGGGAAGTTAAGAACAGAACATAAAGATGGAAGCACGAAAGGGAACTCACAGACAGAACAATGATGGCATCTAGGGGGCTTCAATTGGTTGCACTTTTTGCAAAACCGTATGGTCGAATGTGCCGTGTCAGCTGGCAAAGACGTAAACTCTGATGCAGTCAGCGGATCATTCTCTCCCCTTTCTTCATCTAAAGCTGGCTTCCAATTTGGCGGCACACCACCCGGATCCGTGAGAACAACAGAAAAGTAACTCCATAGTAGCATTGCCAACTGTGGTCATTGCAGAAAAAACCAGTTCCACTTTTAAACACTGTCCAATAACAAATACTCCGTATCTACACAACTGAGCACTTAAAGTGCATCATTAATGAAGATCCTTAATTTCACAAATCCTAAGTTCCTAATAACCAGTACTACATAGGAACTTTTTACACAAATTAGACTAAAATCTAAACCTATATTTCTCACAAATCATAAGTTCCCAATGAAAACGATCTCAGGATCTGCGGAGCAGCTCAATTTTCACAAATAAACCAATAAAATTACCAAAATTTTCAGTCTCCGTGAAACAGGCAACAGCAATATGTGATAGTGTCGATATAACTAAAAAACATCAAAACAAAGACACCAATTGTGAAAATCCACGCGGTTTACCAGGATGTGAAACAAAACTAGCACGGCGAAGGAGGTGAGGATACCGATGGCGCCGCCGCCGGCGAGCAAGGGCCCGTAAGTGTCGATGACAACGGCGTAATAGGTGACGCCGACAACCCCGAGGACCAAAAGGATCATGATTGAGCCCAGCCCGCGAAGGGCCGTGCAGAACCGGAATACGTTCCAGCTCATCACTGCTCCTGATCTACCATATAAGGAGAAGACCAACACCTCCGCTTTATATATATATCCAAATCAAACTTTTTGGAATAAAAAGATTTATTTCATTTATCTTGCTAAAAAATATCAAAAATTCATTTTTGAGTGATAGTATGTAATATGGATTCAATGTAATTTATGATTCAAAGTTATCTTCAAATTGGACAAATACTATATGACGAGAAATTGATTATATTTATTAGATTACTTTATACTCAGTCATACTTTAAAAACTAGGATGGTGTCTTAGAGACAATTTCTTCCTGATTCGTTAGAAATTTGAATTATTTAATCCACTCTACTCTCTAAAAACATAAAAATTTGAAAAGAAGTGGATGGTGGATGGATTTATGATAGATCTAGTATTCCCTTTTAGAAAGACTACAATGATGTTGTTGGACTACAAAGTCTTTGACTCCTTCTGCAAATATTATGCGAAAGATATTGCACTCCTCCTTTCTCCTTTGTCCCTTAGTCAAGATGTAATGTGATGAAATTAAACAATTGAAAACTTTGAATGAATGCACATAGTAGTTGGGTGGTAATTTTGTAAAGTACCTCATATAGAGATGTGTTTTCAAGAAAATCTCTTGGAAGACGATTAATCAAATAATTTGCATTAATATAACTAGGGCTCTAGATCTGAATCCAGAAGGTTGCTCGAAAAGAAAATCAATAGAAAAGTGTTATGAGTGTTTCAATAAGGTGATGACTTTCTGTAACATCGTTTTGCTCTAGGGTCTATCATATTATTTTTTATGAAGAACCACCAACTATTATAAAAGTTGGCCCAGTTTGATGTTCATAAATTTACAACCATTTTCAATGCAAATTTTTTTGTTACCCAAAATTAAATTTTGCTTGATTGTAAACTGAAAAATTTAAAAAAAAAAATATACAAGTCAGAATGTGTTGTGTGACTTTAATGTGCCACCTTATGTTGTGAAGGATTCTACTCGCGTAAGGAGTAAAGCTATCTTTTCATAAATTTCAGCTGGCATTTATTATATGATTTGTGAAATACATATTCTAGGAAAAGTAGTCCCGAGAGTTTTGGAATTCTTTATGGTTTTGGGAAGCTTCATTATTCTATGCAAGGAGCCACAATTTTTGAAACTTTGGGTCAAATATTCCTAATTAAACTCTACTAGGGTTATATGTATCCCCTTATATGTTCTACACCTCTCATCACAATTGATTTTGAGATGCAACCAAAGAGAGTTCATCGTATACATGAAGTGCATGCCGTACTATTCACATTTGCGTGAGATCATACAAAGCTTAGTTTTTCATCCTTGGTTCCTTAGGGATGTTGTACGAACATATTCAACGTATTTACCTTGTCATATCCAGAAGTGGATACAATTGTTGTTCTAGATACAAGGTGGATAACACATCCTTAAAGTCAAAATTAAATAAGGTGTAACAAGTCATGGAGATAGATGCAAACACAATTTATCGTCAAATCAAACGTAAGTAGATTACTCGATACATTAGCTAGATATAACCTATTGTAACCAAGGATATAGTCTTTACTATGATTTATTTAGTGGAAGAGCTGTTACACGGACATGGTCCCCGTAGACATAGGCTAGGAGACTTTGCTCCAATCTGAAGTGCGCAAATATTTTACTGTGTTGTTTACTGCTTCCATTATTACTATTTAATTACTTATAAGAGACATTGAAAATGTTACATCACCTTTCAAATTATTCATCTCAGTAGTTTGTAGTGTAACATCTTTGTGCCACACTTGCTTGTTCTCCTCGTGTTGGATGAACTACATATTACTTTTGGTTGGGTGATTGCTATCTCTCCACGAAATTTTTATTGGTATCTGAGCAGTTGAGCTTAAAATACTAACTTAAATTGTTTATGGGCAATATGGAGGAAAGGTGCAAATTTTCAAAGGTCACATCTTCGTGGGCCAAATTAATCTACAACTTTTTTATAGGAAGCATGAGAGCCTTTCTGAAATCCAAGGTGGTAAAATTTGGAGAAACATTGAAACCGGTTGGATTGAGCCCAGCAAGGCAAACGCTGAGGGAATTATAAAAGTTGTGAAGGTTTACAAATCATCAGGTCACCATTTTTTTGTAGAACTTTTGATGTATTTTTTGAAATATGATAATTATATTTGTATACCAATTTATAAATAAAATCACTTTAAAAAGAATAAAAAATTGCATGTAATTTGAAAGAATACAAGTTTTTTGGAAACGTGGAGAGTATTACTCTCATAAAATTCTGGTGATCCGAAAACAACAGAGCGAGTGTTGGATAAAATTAACTATTAACCACTTTCATATAAAGTCGGAATCTACTTTCTAACAAAAAAAACTTAAACTAATAGATACGAGTTCACCCTTCCACATATGCTAGTAATGTTTCTCTGTTTTTCCAACATGGGAACTTCAACATACTCTAACATGTTTTCGTTTTGGGATGACATTCTACATGATGAGTTCCCGGGGATCAAAACGATCCAAATGATGCAACTCATTGAACAAATAAACCAACACCACATGATGAGCTTCTTAATTAAACTCCCCCTTAAATTGGAGTTACACCTAGCCACAAACTCACTTGGTAAGTAATAATAATGGTTTAACACCTACCTTTTGAGCTATGCTAATTAATCAGCAAGCTCCTTGGCAAAATCAGCTTAAACTTTGAACATGAGTTAATTTAATTAATTATGCCAAAAGGGGATTAATATTATTGAGTGGAAAACAAACAAGTTTAAACCAACCACTCGTATTCATATATAGTTCCCTACTGCGACGAAGGCCTGAATCTAGCTCCGGGCAGGTGCCTCGACACGAATTCCCACGCTAATAACATGTGGAGGTCCGACGCCACCGCCGCCGCCGCCGTCTCTTGATCTTCGTTGTTGGAATTGCCGCCGCCGCCGCCGCACATTCCCCCAGTGTCGTCCGCCGGCGGCACCGGCCCGTGCTCCAGTGGCATCCGAGGATCGACGTCCAGCGTCATTCCGACCGAAGGGCGCGCCATTTCGAATGACGGGTCGAGGTTCACGCAACCGCCTGGCGGCCGCTCCGCCGCCGGAGGGAGGTGGTGGAGCGCTGATAGACGCGCTTGGGCGTAAGCCAACTCCGCTTGCAAATTAACCACCTGCAATGCGGACGTGTAGTAAACCATTATTACTAACGTCTTGTTTTGTAAACTTTTTTATATTTCAGGTTTAAAATATCTTTCATCCGTCTCAGTTTTGACTATAAATTGGGATTTATGAAATAAAATGTTTCATTTTTTGAAATCATTTTATTTAGAAATTAATATTTCAATAAAAAAATTTATATATTAAAAAACTATATCAAAAGTTTAGTAAAACAAGATTTGAAAAGAATATTTTATTATATCAAATAATCAATGAAAACAAAAAAAATTAGTTTAAGGTTACGAAAAGTGAGAGGAAAAAAATGTAATCAATTTTGAGACGGAGGAAATATAAATTTTATTTTTGAATTTTATAAAGAATATATAAATTTTTGATTACTTCAAAAAACTATAGAATAGAAACTAATACTCCCTCCGTCCCAGAAAACATAAGAGTTTTGATTTTGAAGAGTGATTTAAGAGGAGTGTATTTTGGTATTGAATTCCCAAAAATATCCTTTAATGTGATGAGTAAAAGTATGATTTGATGGATAGATTATTAATAAAAAGGTATGATGTGATAAGTAGGGTATGAAAAAGTAAGGGGTAAAAGTGACTTTTTAATAGAAGTGGGAAGTGTTTTTTGGGACGGATGAAAAAAGAAAGGAGAAAGGTTTTCTGGGACGGAGGGAGTCGAAAAGTAGTTTCTAAACACAACCTCAAAGACCCTTTCATATATTGTATTTCATTAGTTCTAAATTAAGTTGTCTGCTTACCATTCCTCATAAAATCAAGCTTTAATTTATCCATTATCTTTCCTTATTTTCTTTCCCTATTTTATAAAATAATATAATCATATCATCTATTGTAGACTTTTTGATATACTTTTTTAATATATAAAATTTATTTTTAAACTTTGCCCCAATTCTTTAATAGACTATATTAAAAATAACACTGGTTAAACATCATAAATTAAAACAGGAGACTTAAATGAGGACGGAGAGAGTAAAAATAATAGAGGGATACCAAGTTTGTATCCTAATTTGTACACCCGTGTATCAGAGACACACACAGACAAAAATCTAAGGTCTTACATTCTTGGGAGAGAAAAAAGCTAGGAGTAAACCAAGTTTGTACACAACTTGTACAACACCAATTATTGTTTATGTATGTTGGTGATATTATTGTGTAAGTTGGGATACAAATTAAACTTGGTGTACCAATTTTTCTCATTCAAGAAAGTAAGATCTTAGCTTCAAATTAAACAAAGAAAAGTTACTTTTTTTTTCTTTTTTCTACCACTTTTTCATAACATGAAAGAAAAATAGAACCCCATCCATATTAACACAAATGAAGCAATACTGTTAAAGTTGAAGTATTTTAAGTACAAGTGTTCTTTTGTTAATTCATCATTTGGAGTAGGGTGAAATGTCAAATAAGTGGGACAAATAGGACATGAAATTTGTCTTTGATATATGCAAAGACATATATGTTGTGCCTCATTGTTATGTCAAGAATCAAACTTAAATAGTTACTTTTTACGTCCCTTCTTTGAATGGTACAAGATTAACTAATGGTATCCATTATATACTCTATTTGTTCTTGAATATTTATCTATTTTTAACTTTTTCAGTCAGAATTATAAATTTGACATCAAATGAAATAAAAATATTATTAGATATTGATATAAAAATAGTTTTATTAGATTTATTATGTCAAATATTTTCAAAATATTACTTTATCTAATTAATATACAATAAATATTTTATTTCATTATAAGTAAAAAATTAAAAACAATTGACCAAAAAAAATAATTCTTGATAAATACGCAAGGATAAAGGTAGTAATTTGTTAAGATTAAATAATTGTCATCTTATGAAAAACATTCAATTTTTTCACTATTTTATTTTCCTCAAAAGAAAAAATATTTGGCGAAATAAAATAGGCCGAGACTTTCATGTTCTAAAAATTACCCTAAGTTTTTTTTTTTTCGTTCTCACAAACAAAAACATATTTGTTAATCAACGTTTTGTGGGAACGAGAAGAAAATTAAGATAACTTTTACATCAGTTTAGCATTTTCCAAAAAGTAATTAATGATCATAATGTGATTGTAGTACTGTCACTCCGTAATTACACTACTATAAACAATTAAATTCTTTAGATTTACTCCATATTACCCATATTTTATTTTTGTCAAATACTCCCTCCGTCCCGGAAAACATGGGAATTTTGATTTTGAAGAGGGAATTAAGGAGAATGTATTTTGGTATTGAATTTCTAAAAATGTCCTTTGATGTGATGGGTAAAAGTATGATTTGATGGATAGATTATTAGTAAAAAGGTATGATGTGATAGATAGAGTATGAAAAAGTAAGGGGTAAAAGTGACTTTCTAATAGAAATGAGAAGTGTTTTTTGGGACGGATGAAAAAAGAAAGGAGAAATGTTTTCCGGGACGGAGGGAGTATAATCTAAGGCAAATTTTTAGGTGAATCTAAATATTTATGAACCTTCTTAACAATTAGACACGTTTTCAAAATATTTTCAATAAACTCTGATGCGTAATACTCCCTCCATCCCACAAAATCTTTATGATTTTGACTTTTTAAAAATTTAATGCGTGTTTTTTGTATTGAATTTCTAAAAATGTCCTTGGATGTGATTAGTAAAAATAAGACCTGATGTGTAAATTAATAGTGAATAGATGTAGTATGATTTGTAAGTTGAGAAATACTACGAGTAAAAGTAACTTTTTTCATATAAATGAGAAATATTTTTTGAGACAAATGAAAAAATGAAGAAAGATGAGAGAGGGAGTATTAAGTAACAAGTGCTCTCTATTTGATTTGTCCTGTTTGAACTTTGAATTGATGTTTCTACTCCGTATTTTTTTGTACATCCTAATAAATTTTCTTTCTTTTTGGATTGTTGATGTCAATGACATTTTTTCTTTCTTTGGAATAAATTTCAATGAGGTAAGTTGGAAAAATCAAAGGCGAGGGAGGTAGCAAATTATTCACACTTTCCCTCCTAAAAATAAATTCTTGATTTTTTTTAGAGTTAAAATTGAAAAACTCTGACCATAAAATTAAGAAAAAATATACTTCGTACTGAATAATACAGATTAATGTAAAGAGTAGTTTAATACTCCCTCCATTCTTGAAAATATTTCTTGAAATTTCTTGAGATTAACTGATAAAACTCATACATAAAGCTTATTGGTTTTGATTTTAGATTCCACCATGAAGACTAATAATTGAGAGAAGAATGATCATTTCAGTTTTAAGTTTAAAGCTTCAAATTCAGCGACGAGTTTGGAAAAGAGTACGAGAGGAGAGAGGAAGTTTAATTGATGAGAAAGAAGTTTGAATATACAATTTTATCCATGTTCTTAACAAAATCGTTAACAAAAGACCATTCGTGAAACATAATATAATAATTAGAGATTAAATTAGTAATATTTGTTATGTAGGGACAAAATATGTAAAATGACCTATACCTAGGGACCTTTTATTTTAAAATAGAGAGAGTATATGTCAAAAATAGTGACTGAGTGAGTGGGAATGAGTAGCAACTTGTCAACTACTGTATAGAGTCTAGAGTCGTACACTAGAAAAAAAATAAAATAAAAATGTTCAAAGAAAACCTATAGTTGCACCATTTCTTACGACATTGACTGCTTTTTTTTTCTTTTTTTTTCCTTCTTTTTTTTTTTGTGTTGGCACTTAAACTGCGTAGTTCCTCGAGCGTTGAATTCGAACAAAGCATGCAAATCACTCTCTATTTCAAACTTTCTTTATAAAAAAATAAACACAAACACGTACACCACTTGAAATATTTTTGTCCATATGTATATGATGTGAAAGTGTGACAAAAGTTTGACCTCCAACAACGATGATAAAAGACGACGACAATATGTATATGCGGTGTTATCGGTGTAACATGAAGAACTCGTTGTACGTATTGGTGACATATCACGCGTCTAATTTGTCAAACTAAAGTTACAATTCAATTTATCTTCTATAAAGTAACGGTTTGGACGGTCCTAATTCTTGACTTAATCCCGGAGAAAATTAAATGATCTCACACAACCCAATAGGTCTTCAAAAATAACATTCTATTACATCTCCGATCTCGTTGTCTTTGTCCAATTTGATTTATTATAGTTAAACAAGAGAAGTTTTGATTATCAAATGACAGGATTACATGTTAATTCATTATATTTGTGCTGTAAAATATTCAAAAAAATTAGTCTTATTTTATTCCCGTAATATATACATTGTGATACTTTTAATTGATCATCAATTCGATCATTTGGAGAGTAAAAACTCAAAATGAACAAATACATTGAGACCAAGGAAACACGTTTTTACTGTTCCCAAAAGCAATTTCTTCCTATTTTCTTGGAGCACCCCAAAAACACTTTAATTCCACCTATAATGTTTAAAATACTCCCGAACAACTTCTAATCCCAATAAAAAGAAATGAGATGTACTCACGAGGATTTTCCGTGAAGGTATAAGCATTTTGCAAGATGCTCAAAAGATATCAGTAGCACTATTTTTTTGAAACTGGGGAAAATAATTCATGGATTGTTATATTATACAAAAAAAATGATGAACCCCATCCCCGAGGGTTCCTTAGACTCGACTAAACGATCATTGAGAAGAGATAAGTTAGACTTTGGTCGTCTCCCAGCGCAGTTGTGAGTAATTGAATTCGAATTTTATCCCTTAACATTCTTACCTTGCCAACTAAGCAATGCCCTCAAACTAAATTTTTACAACAATAAATTTAGAAAGAGATACGTATATAATTTAGAAAGAGATATAGGCTTCCCTTAAAATATTAGAGATAGGTTTGTTTAGAAAGACGATTCATATAACAGTAGTGTTTTGGACATTTTTTAGAAAAATAATACTCCGTACTTCATACTCCGTATCTAATTAGAAGTAAAACTGCTATCAAAACAGGATCTTCATCAATATTTTTATAATAAAAGTAAAACTTATGACAAATTCCTAAAAAAACCAGGAAAATTAATTCAAATAAATAATTCCAAAAAACAATATAAAAATTATAAATTCACAATGCCAAATTGTGGCATTTCATGATGGCGAGACTCCTATTTAGGAGAGATAAAAACATGTCATGAGTATTTTCATTTTGATATAATTAAGGTTCATGTTTTAATTTTATTGAGATAGATTTTTTAATTTTCTCTAGAGGTGCAATTTAATTTTTAAAAAATGAAAAATAACGTTGAAAGTTATTGTTGAATATTTTTTTTTTTTGAAATTATAAATTACTGGGAAACTTGGAGAAATAAAAATAAAGAGTAAATTATATAAAAGGTCCCCAGTTATAGGTCGTTTTATATATTTAGTCCCTACATATCAAATATTACTAATTTAGTCCCCAATTATTATATTTATTTCCACGAATGGTCCTTTATTAACATTTCCGTTAAGAACGTGGATAAAATTGTATATTCATACTTCTCTCTCTCCTCAATTAAGCTTTCTTCATCTTCTCATACTCTTTCCCAAACTCGTCGCTGAATTTGAAGCTCTTAAACCCAAAATTTAAATGATCGTTCCTCCAGTTAGACAAACAATTGAGAGAAGAGTGATGATTTTGGTTTAGTTCAAAGCTAGAAACTCAGCGACGGGTTTGAGAAAGGAGTACAAGGGATGAGAAAGCTTAATTGAGGAGAGAAAAGAGTGTGAATTTATAATTTTATCCACGTTTTAATGAAAATGTTAACAAAGGACCATTCGTAGAAATAAATATAATAATTGGGGACCAAATTAGTAATATTTGATATGTATGGACTAAATATGTAAAACGACCTATAACTGGAGACTTTTTATGGAATTTACTCAAAAATAAATTATAAAAACCTGTTGTTGAAGAGAGAAGATGTGGCCAACGCAGCCGTAGACTGGGTCTCGAGCCCTAGCGAGAGCTTCGTAGCAGATGGTGACGACGGCTTCGAGGCGGCGGTTCTCCGGGACGGCGAGCAGCATCTTGGCGGCGTTGCTAGCTCCGAACACCTTGTGCACGGCGGCGAAGTGGGACGTGCCCAGCTGATCCGACTCGAAGTATGGCGCGAATATGCACCCGCTCACGCACTTCCTCCTCAGATACTTGCATGCGCCGCATGGCCCTCCTCCTCCGCCGCCAACGCCGCCGCTCATCCTCCGATCAACCTGTAGTCGCCGCCGCGCGTGGGTATATGACCTAGATGTATATGTCTATTTAGTTAGTGATGAATAAATGATCAGCGCGTGGGGCCGGGCGGGCGGTGGGGGAGAAGAAAGCTAAAGAGATCGAAGTGAGCTAAAGATTTGGGGATCGAAATGGTTGGAGGATTTGTTTAAATATTGGCATGTACGACCTTTTCTACTCTTTTTTTATTCTCCATCCTAATACTCCCTCGTTCAAAAATAGATTACATAGTTATTTTTAGAGTAAATTCCCAAAATAGTCCTTTGTAATGAGTTGTTTTCTCAAATCAGTCATCAATAAGTTTTAATTACCGACGTGGTCCTCTATAATTGATATTTATTCCCAAGATGATTTTTCGTAAATAATGTTACTCAAATGAGGATTAATTGAGGGTATTTTGATATTTTTTATTCGCTAAATTTAGAATTAATTCTTAAAATGATCATTTATAATGACCAAAATGATTTTTTCTAATTAAAGATTTGCATTTGATTTGAAATTTAAAAGATTTTTTATAAGCTTTAAATAATTCATGAATTATTTATAGTCGATGTATTTTTTCAATTTTATATTTAGTTGTATAGAAATAACTATTTTGAAAATATACTTTAAATTTGGATGATCAAAATACCAAAATATCTCCCAATTAATCATCATTTGAGGACTATCTTGAAAATAAATCTCAATTATAGAGGACCATGTAGGTAATTAAAACTTATTAATGACTGAATTGGGAAAATACCTTATTACTAAGGACTATTCTGAGAATTTATTCTTATTTTTATGTCTTCTTGATAATATTTACAGAGTATTTGTTTTGTGTTAGACAATAATAATAGTTATCTATCCCATTTTAAATTGCATATTTTTCTTTTTTTCTTCGTCCCAAAATAAGTTGTTTGTTTCTTGTTATCGTAAACTTTTAAGGATAAAATACATAAACTACTCCTAAAATAAGTTACTCTTCTTCACCTTATCTTTTCATTCATCGCCATCCCTCCTAAAAAGTAATGACAATTTCCGAAAGTCAACTTTATTTTTTCTCTTCTTTAAATATGCCCCAAAGTCAAAATGAGCAATTTAAAATGGGACGGAGGGAGTATTAGTTATGGTAGTCTTTGGCTTCTGTTCTTAATTATGGTAGATGTTGTTTTTTAATTAGTTTACATTCTCTATTTCTAATTGTGTTAAGAGTCTCTCCAATATATACTCTATCATGTACTTCATAATTCAATGAGCAATATTATTATTCTAATATTTCAACATTTTGAAACAACGCTTCCTAAATAGAAATAATTAAAAATATTAAAATATTAATTTAAAATAAGAGTTTTGAATCTAAAAAATACAAAATAAGAATATAATTAATGACAATGTGATGTAAGAATATGCGTTGACAGTGTAATGAAAAAAAGATGACATTGTAATATATTAGTGTGATCAGTCAACCTTCGGTGATCCACGCCGGCACTCTGGTGGCTAGCAGCGACGGATGACAGTGTGGCGGCCGATGATAATACGGCAGTTACAATGTGACAATGGGCTGAATGTGGCAGTGTAACAATGACAATGTGAACTTCTATTTTAGTCTTAAAAGACTTATGACTCCTATTTTAGTACTTTCATAATTTTTAACTCCTATCTAGAGAGATCTTCCTTATTTTTATGTCTTTATTGATCATTTCATAATATAAAAATTATTATCACCACTTATTTTATAGAACTTTTGATGTAAATTTTGAATAAATATGTAAGTTACATTTTTTATAGGTATACATAGTAATTTGTAAATAAATTAAATTTCAAAAGTACGAGATTTTACACATTCTTTAAATTGTGTAATCCAATTTGTATCTGAAATTATTTTATAATAGGGAAAGAGCCTAAATTATGAGTAAACATATAGAGAAAGTACTAAAAAAAAGGCATCATGTTTTTATTTACAAAATATGAATTACTCCACCCATCTAAAAATTATCTTTCTATTGCGCGTTATCATGTTTGACTGAAACTATTTTCAAATAATTTTATATGAAAATTGGTGTATGTGAAGTTAAAAAATTAAAATTATATATTAAAAAACTACATAAAAAGATCTACAAGACTAGAGGACATGACCATATTATTTTATCAATTGGGTAATGAAAATAGACCAATAAAGCGAATAAAGTTTGTCCCTATGAATAGTGAATGGAAAGATAATTTTTTAATGAAAGGGAGTACAATACTAATAATATCAACATATAATATCAAAATATTTTGTGGAATATAATGTCAATATACAATACTGTTATATTGGCACAATACAAACTCCTATTTTAGAGAAAAAATATAAAGCTTCTATTTTGGTACTCCATATTTTTTATGTTTTACTCTTTTTTGGGTGATTTCATAATCAGAACTAATCTGGAATGAAAGTAAAACATATCATTTATGCTCAAAATATGAGCAGGGCCGGCCCATGACCTGTGGAGCATGTTCAATTGCACTGGGCCAATAAAACAGAGGGCCCAAATTTTTTTAGATATTCAACACCCCAATACCCTCAATATTCCATAGTTTTCTTAATTCGTAATCTTTCGTCATTCCCATGAGTAATTTACCTAAATAGGACTAAAACATAATGACTCTCCCAATATAGGACCATATGTTTTTATTTCCCAATGTAGGACCTTTGGTCATTTATAACTAGTCATTATTCAAGTAAATGTCCATCATTACTGGGCATTATTCCTTCCACTAAGACATTATTAAGTCCTATTTAGGGAATAAAAAAATTTAAGTCCTAGATTAGGAAAGTCATTATGTTTTAGTCCTATTTAGTGCAAATTTCACTTTTATTTTCTCTTCCTATCTCTTCTTTAGATTCTTATTCGCTTTGTTTGGTCTATTTTCATTTTGTTTAGTTGCTATTTATTTAATCCAACGAAAAAAAGTAAAACTATACATTGTTTATTAATTACTGATGGATACCCCGCGCCAGAATGGGGGTATCCGTCCCAACTAGGCCCACCCACTCGAATGATTCGGACGCGCTTTGCTGAGGGACCCCGCTCGGGTAAGTAGGAATTAAGAAGAAACCAAGGTCTCAATGTGACAACCTCATATGGATGCATATCCATGCTCGGGGTCGACCCGGTTGGACCCTCCATGGATGACCTCTAATAACTAAGCATGCGTGCTCGGCATCTGCCACCAGCTACGCATCATGGGCCCACTATGGCATGGTAGCATGTACGCCTCGTCCAATCAGCGAGCCCACGATTGGACACCCTGATACGTTTGTCTGTACGATTGGTTGTAGCCACCCTATTGTCTACCCCTTGCTTGTAGCCACCCTAGTTTATAATCATATTGGTGCGCCGTCAATCGAACAGCCTGACCTCGGTGGGCCCAGCCCGTTAGGCTATAGACTAACTATTGGAAAGCTCAAACATGTATTGTATAAATACCCTTCCCCGGAAGGGGAAGATACACGTTCACTTTGACTACCAAGCTAATATACTTTTCTCTACTCTTACAACCTAAAACACTCGGTACTTGTTCGATACTCTTCTACCTAGTCTACTAGCTAGGTTCCGGATTCTAAAACCCAAGAATTACATTACGGAGTACAAATCAATAAGAACATTATTTTTCATTTTAATTGGAAATGACGGAGCATTTTTTGAAAGAGATACTCATTAACTTAATCTATGTATGGTAAAATCAAAAGATATAAAGAAACATTCAAAAAAAAAAAAAGATATAAAGATTACGGAGTATGTTTTTATGTAAACTTATCTTACTCCATAATCAATTTTTTTTTATTTTACATCTTCATTGTAAAAAGTACTCTGTATATAATTAATATATGTTTCATATGAGATGATTCATATAGTTTGAGTTTATTAGGGAATACATCAGGAAATTCACACACAACAACCCGCGTAACCCGAATCAACAAGTTAGCAAACTAAGGTTGCTACTAATTTGGTGTAACACTTCGGCTTCACCCTGGTTGGAAGCGTCTTCTCATAGGATTGTAGACTGACCCCACAAACCAACACACGTTTTTCCGGCATACTTTATTCTCACTCGTGCGCACCAAGAGAATTTCAAGGGGGGTCATCCATCCTAGAATTGCTCCAAGTCCAGCACGCTTAACATTGGAGTTTCTTAGTGATAAGCTATAGAAAAGATGATTAATATTGTTGGTATGAGTAGTACTATACATCCTTTGAAACTCTTTTCATTCCAATCTTAACACAGGGTATAACATTATTTTGACTCTATGACATACCTATATTTTATTCTTTTACTTTACTATCTTTTCACCTTTGGGGTAGTTAGGTCACTAAGTTTCGTAACTCGGATTCACGTGTGGAATATACCGTTGGACTTATCTCTTCGAGACCTATAATTCTAATATAAATTTGACCATAAAAAGATATCTTTGGAAATATCTTATCTAAGCCATGTCGCTTCAAATCCTATTTAATTTAGATGAAAATCAAAACTGTGATTTATTATAAATTTATTTTTAAATTCTATGGTATATTTCAGGGCATTGCAGAACAGATGTCATTAAGCTTTGTGGATTCCTTTCAAACGTCCCTAACATAGAAGAGGAAAGCTTCGCACTTGTGAATCAACCATTAGGCATGCACAAATGAAATAAACTATATATCGTGCTTTAAGAAATAGCTCGCCGATCACAATGACGTCCTTGCCATCGTCGCTCATCAATCATACGGTCCTTGCATGGCAATCTACCACGACTTGGTGCTCAGTAAGCTAGTCCATACCAAGGATAATGTCAAACTCCTCCTATGGTAACTCGATCAGATTCACAGGGAACTGCCTCCCTCAAAATGACAAAGGACAATTTCAGAAAGCATGATGCAGGATCATGGTGTGCCTAAGGGGATTGGACTCCAACATCGTATTCTCTAATTGACTTCTCACAGTCTCGCTCACGGCAGGCAAGGGCACACATAGATATGACAAAGTAGATCTAGGGTCAATTAGTGGTAGCATATTCGAACCACAGAAGGAAAACAAACCAAGGATGATGTCAGGATTAGGATCAGCACGCCTTTGCAAGGCGTACGTTTAGCTAGAGCTCTACCCTACTGCTGGGTAACTTGCTGTTGCAGCCTCTGATCTGCTGCTATTGGTGCTGCAACTGTGATCCAGTTGTAGAATGCTAGCTCTGGCCCAGCTTGGGAGCTGGTGCCTGACTATGTGCAGGTGCATTACAGAAGAGAAGACCATGATTAGTGTGCATTACGGAACAGAAGACCATGATTAGTGGGACAACGAACTCTTTCTGAAATAGCCTGATCGCCACACCCGATGAAGAGCCCTAGGGTTTCCAGCACTTACAAGGATGATTTTCCCCGCAGATAGCGCATAAGGGATGCTTCAACCACTTACCTTTGCTGGTGGATGCCACATACAAGGTAGGTATCGACTTGGACTTCTTGTTATGTATGTCTCGGAGTGGGCCTAATTGGAGGCCTCTTTCCTGAATAAGCCTTGCTAGTGCTCGTCGCCACACCGATCACCTTCGCGGGTCAGTGCTCCAATTGCTGCTTAAGGCCATCACTAGTCCTAATTAACCACTTCCTTTGCCTGCTTTATTTTCATGGCAGCGAAATCCTATCAGGTCTTACCCGTTTGACACTCCTTCATTTTTTTAAACTGCACAATACTCACGAGCACACTTTTGGCATCTCAAACTATACCTACCCGACATTATATTGCAAGTCTCAATCCCTATAACATTCATATTTAATTACATCCTACCATATATACCTCAACAAAATTGTTGTGGTAACACTACGTGTGGTGTACAATGGTTGGGGGTAAGTTAAGCTAAGGAGGTTGCGTGAAGACAAGGCAATGGAGGACTTCTATATACATAGATATATAGATATGGTCATCACGTACGCAGGCTGTAATATAATGGAAACAGTTTAATTTGCAAATCAAAGAACCAACTATACTATACTCCGTACTTACATGTACTATACCAACCAACACACAGCCGCATTACTACTATGAAGAAGACATCATGATTAACAAATCAAATGATAGATAGATTGATGGACATATGATTGATAATAATGGACGTACATATGGGCATGCACGTGCGTGCGAGCTCCCACGTGGGACGACCAGCGGGCCCTCATCCTTTCAAACTCATCATATGATCTTCTCTTTTCATTCCAAAAATATCATCTCTACCCTTTTCTCTCTACCTATTCATCATGATTTCCATCACTACACTTCACTACTCCAAATAGTAGCACTAGCAGTACGTACGTGTGAATTTAAACGTACTGTGTAGAAGACTATTTATTTCATGAGATCTAGCTTTTATTATATCAAGAAAATAGAACTCGAAACCTAATACTTCCTCCGTCCTAAATTATTTGTCACATTTCTATTACCGAGGTAAAATATCAAGTTTTTTCAATTCATTTTATTTACATATTGGTAAAGAAATAAAAAATAAAAATTACATATAAAAAAATTACATGAAAAGTTCTTCGAAATAAGAGGTGTCAAGAATATTTTATTTTATCAAATAACCAATGAAAACGTCGAAATAAACAAAAGTTCTCGCGACTACTGAAAAAGCAAATGTTGTGAATATTTAGGGACGGAGAGAGTAATATAATACGGCCGGACTAACTCTCATCTAAATAAGTTCATACATCTATCATATCAAATTAAAATTCAAAACTTGGCTATGATACATACTCCCTCCGTTTGTAAAAAAGGTTCCTACTTTGACTTGGAGCCAAAATAAGGAAGTGTAAAATTATAGTTGACTTCCAATTTTGCCCCTGATGTGATGGGTAAAAGTAAGATGTGATGGATAGATTATTAGAGAAAAAGTATGATGTGATAGGTAGGGTATGAAAAAGTAAGGGTAAAAGTGGTTTTTTAATGTAAAGAGGAAGTGAAAAAAATGAAAGAGAAAGTGTTTTAAAAAACGGAGGGAGTATATTGTTTACTCAACTTGGTCAACAAGTAAAATAACTAATCTTTGAATCCATAACTCTATTCATACTCAAATTAAAATATCTCGGATATTTCTAATCTTACTCGGTGATTAGCCAACAAACTACCTGATCATGTAGTCCTTGCATTGCGCATACAAAAGAACATTCAAAGCATCTTAATTAACTCCTAGTTTCCTATTGATCAATCTAAGACCAAAACTTATTACTCCATAAATTATTTCCTATTAGAGATTTATTTGTCTGTATGGAGTGTCCTAGATGATGACGTTCGTCATTTTTTAAAAGAAAAGTAACTAGTTAGTTGTGGCCTGGGTTACGTACGTTGTTGTGGCTATTAGATGGCAAAGAAAGAGTGCATAAGAAGAAAATGAACGAATTTGACTCACAACGACGATAATGAAGTTTCATAATGCGTAGTACTCAATTCAATTTGTGGTAAAATAATGTTCATGTTCCATTTATGATGGAAGTTAGTTCAAATCAATATCAGTAAAAATTAGTATAGAATTAAAAAAATAATTCCTTCATCTCATAAACACGTTCTTATTTTGAGTTTTTGAAAATTTAAGGATGAAATATTTTTGTATTGACTTTCCAAAAAAAACTTTTGATGTGATGGGATAAAAATAGAATGTGATAGGTAGATTATTAGTAAAAAAATATGATGTGATAGCTAGGTAAATTAAAAATTAATAGGGACAAAAGTGGTTTTTTAATAAAAAAAAAGGGAAGGAATTTATGGGACAAGAAAAAAAGAAGGGGAATAATGAGTTTTTGGGACGGAGGGAGTAAAATTTATTTGCTTATCTTCCTCCGTTTCTTAAAACACTTTCTCTTTCATTTTTTTTCATTTTCCAAAATACTTCCACAATCTTTTAAAAACCACTTTATCCCTATTTTTGTTTACTCTACCTATCACATTATACTTTTTCACTAATAATCTACCCATCACGTACTCCATAATACTTTTACATATCACATCAAGGATAAAATTGGAAAGTCAATTCCAAATAACTCTTCCTTATTTTTACCCAAAATCAATATAGAAAATAATTAATGAAACGGAGGGAGCATTAAAAGCTACTCCCTCCGTCCCATTAAAACATGAGACTTTTGCTTTTTAGAAGGGATTTAAGGGGAGTGTATTTTGGTATTGAATTTCCAAAAATGTCCTTTGATGTGATGGGTAAAAGTATGATTTGATGGATAGATTATTAGTAAAAAGGTATGATGTGATAGTTAGGGTATGAAAAAGTAAGGGGTAAAAGTGACTTTTTAATAGAAATGAGCAGTGTTTTGTGGGACGGATAAAAAAAGAAAGGAGAAAGGTTTCATGGGACGGAGGGAGTACATAAAAAATTCTACAAAATAAGTGTGACAAAATTATTTTATTTTATCAAATGATCTATGAAAATGTATAAAGAAGCTAAAATCACTTTGACCCGTGAATAGTAACTAAGATATTAACACTATGCTTAGTTCAAAGAATTTGAAAGGTAAAAAACATGAGAGGGAAAATAATGTAGTTTTTTTTCAATATTCCTACAATCCTACTCCTAGTTTTTTCAATTCTTTCTAGGTTTTTTAGGTTCATTCTTTTCAGTTTTTTCAAGTTTTATTTTTTCATTTTTCGAGTTTCTTCCAATTTATTGCATTTTTTATTTTCTTCTAGTTTCTTCCAAAAAAGTAGGCCCTTACTCTCCCTTGTTTTTTATTTTTCCAATATTCTTACTTCTCCTAGTTTTTTCATACTCTTAGTACTTTTTTCAGTTCTTTTTAGGTTTTTACAATTTCATCGTTTTCAATTTTTTCTAGTTTTTTTTTTCATTTTTTGAATTTCTTCCAATTTAATCATTTTTTTATTTTTTCAATTTCTTATAATTCTTTCTAACGAGCAATTTTTTCCCAACTCTAAAAAGTAAGACCTTACTACCCCTGTTTTTAATTATTGGAAATATTAACGTAAAATACGGAGTAGGAAATTTCTTGAATTCACGTCTTCTTTTTTTAAAAAAAGAATAGTAGCTAGCTACAGTGAAAGAAGGCTTTAATATGGAAGAGTTGGGTTGGAAAGAGTGGAAGACCATATAAGCTAAGGGAGGGAGTATTTCTCTAGGATAATGCTACACTTACACCAAAAAATATATCCTATTTGTACACCACAGGTTTGCACAAACATTTCGATGGTTTACACCGACACAAGTGTTGGTGCGTTAATAAAAATTCACACGGACACAAATGTTGGTGCGTTTAACAAAAATTAGTTTTACACCAACACAAAATGTTGGTGCAAAACTGCGGGGTACAAATTGGGGTACAAATCTTGGGGTAGACATAGCATAATCCATTTCTCTATTATGACTGCAAGGCTGCATTACTTGTCTCCCCTACAGTACACCTCTTTCATTGTTTGTTTCTTGTTGGTACGGTACACTGTACACATTCCCATCATAAGTTGAAGGGAAATCTAGGGCTTGTTTCTTTTTGGGCATGTTCTTGATATTCAATTTTAGAAATCCCCTTAAGGGCGAGCTCCATCCCGATGATCCCTTTAGATTCAGTTGAAAAGTAATTAAGAAAAAATAAATTAGATTTTAACCAGAGATTGGTGGCATGAAATGGCGTCTGCACTTTATACTTTTTGAAACTTTAATTTATGCTTAGCATAATTGTCCCCCGGCGCAGTTGAGAAGATTCCCTTATTAAGAGTAAGACTAGACCAAATTTTAGTTTCGGTTCATGCTTTTTAAATAGTTATTGAAATTTATAAAATAAAAAAATGATGTTCATGAATTATATTATTTATAAAAGGGTTAAAGAGTAGTATAAGAGTATAACATTGATAACCACCCAAAACACGAGTTGAAAGATAAAACCTCCTAAATAGGAGTTAATGTCTGTTTGCCATTAACCATCCCAGTTACCCGTAAACACATTAACTAGCGCACGCCCCATCTACACAATTCTTGCCAAAATCTCGCTTCAGTTAAAGCATTCTCGCATGATTCTCGCTTCGTTTAAAGCACGGAAAAGAATAATCAAATCAATTGCCTTGTCTCCCAATTCATCAGCTTCTCACTCAGTCGAAGAAAAAGAAAATGGTAGATGACGGCGATATTCGATAGGATGAAATTGCTGGTAAAGATACACAAACCGTTACTATGACAGAGAAAATGGCGAAGCGACAAAAGGTACTTATCCAAATCTCTGTAGGGTCATGTTGTAAGAGATTGCATTGTGACTTTAATTTGTTGTTGTTCAATTGCGCTTTCTAGTAGGCGTATGGTCATGTTGTGAGAGATTGCATTTGTGACTAATTGTTGCTGTTCAATTGCATTTTCTAGTAATTATCTAGTAATATACTGAGAGATTGCATTGTGACTTATTGTTGTTAATCATTTCCGTTTTCGAGTAGTTGCCTGGTATATTGTGAGAGATTGCATTGTGATTTATTATTGTTCAATTGAATTTTCCAGTTGATGCTTAGTAATGTTGAGAGAGATTGCATTGTGACTTATTGTTGTTATTCAATTGCATTTTCGAGTAGGTGCCGAGTCATGTTGTGAGAAATTGCATTGTCACTTATTCTTGTTGTTCAATTGTATACTCTAATAGATGTATGGTCATGTTGTGAGAGATTGCATTGTAGTAATTCAATATTTTTTTTACTTAATGCTCTTAATTTTAAATTAAGAATTTAAAATTGCAACTTTTTTAATGCAGGGACCGTGCAAAGGAGTGTTGGCTTTTGAAGTAAAGTTAGGGACCAATTTCACGAGTTTCTTCAAAACCCACCATAATTGAACAACAAAAAGCAAACACCATAGCAATACTAGTGACGAGGAGGTTTGTCCCCTAATAAGAAATATCACACCGAGCATGACACGTTTGAACAATAAGCCTTATATAAAAACCTATATAAAAAAATTTACAAAACTAAAGCTGACATGATCATATTATTTTATCAAATGACTAATGAATATAAACAAAGAAAGCGAATTTAATTGTACTCTTTTTTAAAACAATTTATGCATGGACTTTTCAATGTAATATTTTATCATATTTTTAATGGACTTTTTTAATTCATGATTTATGTTTGTAATTTTATGAAACTATATATGTACCATTTTTTATTTAATTTTATTGTTTGAATTTAAATATTAATTTAAAATGTAATAGAAGTAATATTTAAAAATAAAAATAAAAAGGATTTTGTATAGATGGAGGGTACACATTTCTCAATGAGAATGAAATGAAAGAAAAAACTAACATGTCACGGAGTTAGAAGCTGGAAATGAGGATACACACATTTCTTAATGAGAATGAAAATGAAATGAAAAAACTAAGAGCACTCACATACAATGGCAATGCAATGTCTTGCCTTACCTAGCCATGTAAGCAAATACCATTCCACCTCACTTTTCATTCCATGTGCAAGACATGACTCTCTCATTTTTTATTTTTTTTTAAAAATATTTTTAATTAATATTTTTAATTTTTGAAAAAAAAATATTTTTTTAAAAAAGTAGACATATTTTAATAATAAAATAGATGTGTAAAATAATTTTTGATGATTAAAAATCATTAAAAGTACAAAAATAGACAAAAACAATACTTGACACTGTATATTACGATGCTCCACTCATTTACCACACGGTACTCATTTGCTCCACGGTGAGTGGCATTTTTTGCCTTGCCATTGCTTGAATATGTCCACACACTCGCGTGTCACAATACTCACATCATGCGCACATTTTATGCATAAAGCCAAACAAAACATGCGATCCAAAAACATGGGATCGTGAAATGAAGCAGTCAAAATGCCCTTTCTCTATTGACGGGCTCAGAATCATTGTTCTCAACTCGACATTTTTACATATTACGAAGAAATCGGAATATTTCACTTCTTTGGAGTTTGGACAATAACTGCAGATTTATTATATTCTTCCAAAACTGAACAATTTCAGTTAGTTACATTGTTCATGCATGATCTCAACATGATTAACTGATCAACATATTGGGTATTAAGATGCCTTTTGTCCAGTTTAAGATTGAACGGACATGGTTCCTCGGCATTCTGACTCTCGGTTTCATCGGCGGCGCGTGCTTCATAACCACGTTCCTCCGAACGGCGACGACCGCTCGGAGCATTTGCGAGACCGGAGGCATGGTCGCGTCGCCGGGCAACTCGAGCCGGGCCGAGGCCCGGACCGAGCAAGCCCAGCTCCTCGAGGCCGTCCTCCACTACGCCACGTCACGCCTGACGCCGCAGCAGACCGCCCGCGAGATCCAGGCGTGCGTTGACGTCCTGCGGAGGCTGGGCCCCGCGAACTTCTTGGTGTTCGGGCTGGGCCACGACTCCCTCATGTGGAAGTGCTTCAACCTCCAGGGCACCACCGTGTTCCTGGAGGAGGACCCGAAGTTCTACGAGTCCCTGGTCGGGCCCGGCGGCCCGACCAGCAACAACCTGACGGCCTTCGTCGTGAGGTACACGACGAAGATGTCGGAGGCGGCCGAGCTGGTCCAGCACTTCCGGGAGGAGCCGGACTGCTCGGCCGCGAGGTCGTTCCTGCGCGGCAACGTCCGGTGCAGGCTGGCTCTGAGCATGCTCCCGGGCGAGGTGTACGACAGGGAGTGGGACGTGATACTGATCGACGGGCCGAGGGGGTACTACACGGAAGCGCCGGGGAGGATGGCGTCGATATACTCGGCGGCCGTGATGGCGCGCAACCGGAAGGGGCCCGGGGCGACGCACGTCTTCCTCCACGACGTGAACCGCAAGGTGGAGAAGGTGTACGCGGAGCTGTTCTTGTGTAGGAAATACTTAGTCGGTGCGGTGGGGAACCTTTGGCATTTCGAAATTCCTCCTGCGGCCCCTTCCCCTCATCTCCATACTAACTTTTGCTAACCCTGCATGAAAGCAATTCAAGTTGGGTCACATATCCAACTCATCAGTACAAAATAAATTATACTCGGGTATATACTTATACTGCATCTAGATCTTACATAACTGTTCCAAAGCAAAACTGATAAATTGGTTTCATATTCTCCATCAACGTATCTTCCTAATAGTCAAACACTGAAGACATTCACACAGGTTGACAAAGTGGCAAAGCATAGAGAAAGGCAGTATTTAGAGAACCTCACTACATGCGAAAAAGAATTGCAGGAAAAAGTACATTTGGTCTCTCAATTTTGAATGTGTGAGCGGTGGTTTTAGTCTCTCTTGTTTCCTAGCTGCAAAATATCCACTAATTCAATTAAGGGCCCGTTTGGTACGCGGAATTCAAACTATGGAATTGGAATTGAAGACTTCAATTCTAATTTTCATGTTTGGTAACACAAAAATTATGTGGATTTGGAATTGGTAGTGCAAAAAATGAATTGAAAATTGTGAATTCAATTCTATGGAATTGAATCCCATGGAATTTTAATTCCAATTCAATTCCAATTCCATCAATTTCGTATACCAAACGGACCCTAAGAAAGTATATTCAATATACTCGAAACACATAAATTCTCCAAGTGACAATGATAAAAATGCCCGAAATAATTTTTGCATTAGTACAGTATGCATAATAGTGTCATTGAAAAAACATTAGTTTTAGATGAATACAAGAGTAAAATGACTCTATTGTTCTTTAGAAACAACAACAACATTACCCTAGTGTCTCAAAGGCTCCCCATTGCAGGGTAAGGGGGGGGTCAGATGTACACACCCCTATGTATAAAACATGGAGCAGCTCTTTCTGGATGACCCATGATGAGCATCGAAAGTTACATTGACTAATTGTTATTTCACGGCTGAAAAAAAAGTGCAGACAGCTTAAAATCCCATTTTGCTTTAGGGAAAAAGACTAGAGTAGGAGTAAATCATTGAAAATATACCAAAATAAGATTTCTACATTTTTATTCACGAAATAAGAGTTTGAATGCATTTACATTACCAAACATGACCATGTATATTACTAAAAAATATAATAAAAATGCTCATGTACAGTGCCACATTACCACAATGCAAACTATTATTCAGGGTATAAAAACATATAACTTCTATCTTGATACTTTTTCTATATGTTACTTTTATCTAGAGTGGTCTCTTTTTGCTTTATTCCATTACACCCAAACAGGGCCGGTCCTCAGGATTCATGTGCCTGGGCCGAAAAAGAAAAAGGGCCCTAAAAGTCGTATCCTTAATGGTCTAACAAATTCACATATGTAAACTAATTATATTTAAATTATAATTAACGCAATATTATTAGAAGAAAAAAAATAAATGACAAAATTATAGTATTATAATTACATACCGTAATTATAAAATCCAAATTCATAAATTTTACTAAGTAAAATCAAGTATGAAAAACTGAAAAAGCAAGTTTATAAATAAATATATCATAAATTAATATCAATTCATCAATTTTTTTCAGTTTTCAGTTTTTTTATATAAATATATCATAAATAACAAATTCAAATCTATTCATCCAACTCAAATAAATAACAAATAGAACCATTAAATCATTCTATTTCAAAGAATGAAGTTAGAAAAGATTTCAAATTAAAAACTAATAATTAACCCTAGATTTTAAATTTAAAAAATGTAACAATGAAAGAAAATTAAGATTTAAGAAATAAAAATTACAAAATTGGAAAGCTATGAATAATTGAATATGGAATACTTGAAGGGTGGAGGCGTGGAGGTCGTCGTCCGGCGGTGGAGGCGGCCCCGTCGTCCTTTCTTTGGCTATCGGCAGTAGCTCTCTTCGCGACTTCGCCTCTTCCGATCCCTTTCTTCTTTCGGCTTTCTTCAAAATTTTTTTTTGTTTTGTCGGGTGAGGGGTGGAGTGGTAGACTGGGCTAAGGTGTAGAATAAGTGAAGGAGTGGGTGGACTGGGCCTTAAATAAAGTGAGCTTCTCATACACACACACACACACATATATATAATACTCAAAAAAATATTTTGGTGCCCCTAAAATTATTGAGCCCGGCCCAGATGGACACTTTGTCCCCCTAATGGGCCGGCCCTGCACCCAAAGCCAAAAAGTAGTGAATCTTTGGGTCCGTCAGAGACAATAGAAAAATCTTTAGCAACAAGCTAGTCTAATATTTCTAAAAATAAAAACCAATAGACTTGAAATGTACAATTCAATGAGATTTCAATCTTACGAAGTTATAGAAGATAACTGATGTCAAGGAACCAACTCAACCAAAAGCTCAAACTTGTGGTTGTGGCCCAAGAACAGTTATTTACTCCTTCCGTCCCAAAGTATTTGTCCACTTTCATTTTTGCATACCATCCAATACACTTCTTTAATCCATTTTATCTTGTAATTTGTATATTAAAAAATTATAGAAATTATATATTAATAATCTATATGTTAAGACAAATCAAACAAGATCACACATGACTATATTTAGGTACCCGTGACCTCTTAGTCAACGAGGCTCCGATACCATGTCAAGGAACCAACTCAACCAAAAGCTCAAGCTTGTAGTTGTGGCACAGGAACAGTTATTTATATTCTAACAAGTGAACCTTGAAAGATCTAAAGCAGGCGTTGCCAATTACATGTATCACTTCAAACATGATTTTATTAGTGTTGATGGATATCCGGGCCTGATGATCAGATATGGACTGCCCAATTGTGATTCCCCGGCCCAACAGGGATATAAATCTGACTGCAAAACGTAGAGGCTTTACACAAAACGATGAAAAATCAAAATTTTTCCAATTCATTTTATTTAAAGATTGATATATAAATAAAAAAAATAAAACTTACATATTTAAAAAGTATATCAAAAGTTCTAGAAAGTAAGAGATGATAAAAATATTTAACTACGTGAAATAGTCAATAAAAACATACAAATAAATAAAAAATTTCTTACTTTTTGAATAGTAAACTAAATAGTCACCGAGGGAGTAGAAAATCATTATCCCGGCGAAGGCTAGCCCGCTTCGCCACTGTTTTACGAGCACCAGCTGGGTCCTCAGCCGGGTCGCCACCACCCTCTGAGTCGTGCACCGTTCATCTCCCTTTCGGTCGCCCTCATCCTCGCATCGTCCCGGATAGGTGCAGGTAAGTCTTGGCCTGTGTGAAACCTAAGCTATTGATTTGCAGATTTGAATACACCCTTTGCAGATTCTGCACCCCCTCCCCAACTCTCAACCTATCAGTACTCCCCTTGGTATTCCCACTATACAAACTTTACAAGCGACGAAATTTTGTTCTTCTGTCCATTTTTGTCCAATTTGTGAATCCTATTCTGTGTTGTGGTTTATGATTTCTGTCCATTTCTTCATATTGTTTATGCATTTTATGGTTAATTTTTGGATATGTGAAGAGAGTTTCAACTGGCTAAATAAAATAATCGATTCATTTGCAATTTTGATTTTGTTGAAATCATTCCATTCGAGTCGATGCGCTTGTGCTGATGTGTTTTTTGTTCTACAATACATTTGCACTGATGTGTGCATAGTTCATTTGTTTTTCTTACCGTTCAGATTTACAAGACAATAATATGCGAGGTTCGTCTTCAACTATGAAGTATAACAATGGAGCTTATGTGTGTCGCAAGTGTGATTGGGAAGGAATAAGAAAAGTGGGCGGCCCGGATTTGTTAGGTGAGGATGGAGGGTTAAGATTAAATGTTGAAAAATTGTTGTTAGAATTTATGTTGTAAGAATAAGTGGCCTCAAAGGGCGCGGATGCCCGTGTGCCCCAGAGCCTGAAGAATGCAAGGCAAAACCAACACAGCCTACATAGCTAATCTTTTGCAGACCTGCATAGATACCAAAGCCCAAATTGCAGGCAAACTTATCCATGGACATGTGGTCCGGATCGGGCTCTCTTCCGACACCTTTATTGCCAACCGCATCACGGAGTGCTACTCAAAATGTGGTCTCATCCGGGCGGCGCGCAATGTTTTTGATCAAATGCCTCATCCGAACATATATTCATGGCATGCTATGCTGAGTGCCTATTGCAAAGCAGGCCAGCTAGAGCCTGCTACTGATCTCTTTGTTAAAATGCCTGAGAGGAATAGTGTCTCATGGAACACTATGATTAGTGCTCTAGCTCGAAATGGACATGAAAGAAAGGCATTGGAGGTTTTCCGCATAATGGTTTCAGGCGGTTTTGAGCTTACCCACATCACCTTGGCGAGCGTGTTGAGTGCTTGTGGTGGGTTGAAGGGTGTGGGGTTTGGGAGAGCATGCCATGGTTTTGCTGTAAAGTGTGGGCTTGAGAGGAGTGTTTATGTTGGCAATGCAATGTTAAGTATGTATATGAAATGTGGCTGTGGTGGGGATGCAGTAAAGATCTTTGGGGACTTGCCCGAACGTAATGAGGTTTCGTTCACGGCC
Source organism: Cuscuta campestris (assembly GCA_900332095.2). NCBI lineage: Eukaryota > Viridiplantae > Streptophyta > Magnoliopsida > Solanales > Convolvulaceae > Cuscuta > Cuscuta campestris. The sequence goes on from OOIL02000547.1 coordinate 791,355, forward strand.
ATGATATCCGGGTTGGGTGACATTGACCAAGTGGAGGGCGCTTTTGACATGTTTAGGTTGATGCAACGGAACGGATTCAAGATTGATCCCATTTCGTTGTCGAGCTTTCTCAAGGTGTGTGCTAAGGGTGATGGTGGTGACCTAATAATCGGTGACCTTAATGCTTCCAAAATGCGCAACGTCCCTGGGAAACAAGTCCACACACTTGCCATCAAACTTGGATTTGACAGCGATCTTCGCCTCTGCAACTCACTGCTTGATGTGTACGCGAAGAACAAGGACATGATGAGTGCAGAACTGATTTTCCAGAACCTGCCCGAAGTTAGTACTGTTTCTTGGAATATAATGATAGGCGGGTTCGGGCAGAACTATGAAATAAAAAGAGCCATGGAATACATGGAGCGCATGCTGAGTTGTGGCTATGAACCCGACGAGGTTACTCACATTAATATGCTGGCAGGTTGTGTCAAATCTGGGGAAGTTGAAGCTGCCCGTTTGCTATTTGAGAGGATGGTGTGCCCAAGCTTGAGCTCATGGAATGCCATGCTTTCGGGCTACTCACAGAACGGCGATCAATATGAAGCGATAAACCTTTTCAGGAAAATGCAATTTCAAAACGTCCGATCCGATCGGACCACCTTTGCTCTCATACTCACTTCATGCGCAGAAACATCACTTTTGGATTATGGGAAGCAGATTCACGCCGCGTCATTTAAGAATGGCGTTCAAGGTGACATATATGTAGCTAGCAGTCTTATTGCCATGTACACGAAATGCGGTTCGGTAAAGGTGGCCAAAACCTTGTTCAATAGCTTGCCTTGGTTGGATATAGTGTGTTGGAATTCCATGATCTCGGGTTTAAACCACAATTCCTTGGACGAAGAAGCCGTTTCCTTCTTTAAGAGAATGCTGGCGATGGGGATGCCACCTAGTGAGTTCACTTATGCATCCATGTTGAGCAGTTGCGCGAAATTGTCTGCCCTAGCACTTGGGAGGCAAATTCACGGCATGATATATAGAGGCGGGCACGGAAACGATGTAGTCGTGGGAAGTGCTCTGATCCACATGTACTCTAGGTGCGGCGATATATGTGGGGCCCGCCTCTGTTTCGACAGAATCCACTGGAAAAACACCATCACCTGGAATGAGATGATACACGGCTACGCACAGAACGGGCAAGGAGACGAAGCTCATCTCTTATACGAGGACATGATCCGAACGGGGAATGAGCCGGATAGCGTGACGTTCGTCGCGGTTTTGACTGCCTGTTGTCATTCCGGATTAGTTGACCGGGGGGTTCGGGTTTTCAACTCGATCCGGGACGGGTTCGGACTGGAACCCGTTGTTGATCACTACACTTGCATTATTGACTGCTTGGGTCGGGCAGGGCGGTTCACCGAAGTGGAAGAAATCTTGGATACGATGCCGTTCAGAGACGACCCGGTTCTGTGGGAGGCATTGCTGAGCACATGCAGGGTTCATTCGAATGTGGGTTTGGCTAGAAGGGCAGCAACCGAGCTTTCGCGTCTCGATCCTGAAAACTCTGCTCCTTATGTTCTTCTGGCGAATATGTACTCGTCTCTGGGAAGATGGGAGGAATCGAAGGCGATCAGAGAGATGATGGATGAGGGGGACATAGCTAAGGGTTCTGGTTTTAGCTGGGTTGAAAACCACAAGGGATTTGAGGAGAATGAGGTCCATATTGTGGCTTCTTGATACTCATTCCGTCCCTAAATTAACACTGGTTTTAGACTTTTAGTGTAAGTTGTTTAGATACAATGGTTCACTATCTTTTGTTATGAAATAGTTAAGCAATGGTTGTTTAATGAGGCAACCTTCAAACTAATTGAAGCAATGGTGTTTTTATGTCATAAGACACCTCAGTATTTTTTTATTAGATTATTCATAAGCAACTCATAAACAACTTGCGTTTAAGATGCTCCAAGGAGGCAAGGAGCATTGTTTTAAGAATAAATTTCATACTCCGTAATTTATTCTATATTTAGTTTTTTATTTTCAAATATTATGCTTGTGGTCTTTTTATAGATACTTTTCCACAAATATTCCGTAGTTTTTTTTATTTTGTCATGTTGTTAATTTGATGGCTTAAAGTATAATTTTACAATATTAAATATTATGCATGCGCGCTTTCTTTTATAGGTACATTTCTACAAATACTTCTATTTTAGTTTTTTATTTTCCGTCATGTTGTTAATTTGAAGGCTAAAACTAAAATTCCACAATGATCATATATCTTTTGTGTCATACACGATACCAGAGGCCGCATCTGATGCGTCGTTTGTGAATCACAGTCGCTGTTTACTACGATTAGTCTTTTCACTGGATTCGTAGTCTACAACCATAGTCATTATTGTTATATTATCATCTCGCCAACATCAATCACTGAATGTAGACTGATATCAAATTATACTTTTAGTCTTCAAATAAATACCAATATGACAAAATATCAAAAAAGACTATACTCCGTGTATGGAAAAGTAATTAAAAATTGAGAATAATTGGAGTTTAAAGTTTATCAAGTTTAACTCAAAAAAGTCAAATTAAACAAATATAATGGGACTGATGTAGTATTTTTAAAGAATGATAGTGGGAGACTGGGAGGAGTGGTAGGTGAGAGATGAATGAGATGGGAGGCAAAGCAGGAACCGTCGCAGCCAAGGCCCTGCTCGGCGGCACCGCCGCCGCAGACCTGTCTTCAGATTCCATCAATTCACTCGACGGCATCCTGCGCGACGTCGGAGTTTACTCCACCAGCTTTCCGGATGAACACCAGGCCAAGGACTTCGTCTCTCACCTCACTCGCGGCCTCCTCAAAGTCCAGCACATCCACCCCGGCAGAATCACCTGTCTGTTCACCGTCATGCCTGCTATCCTGGTAAATTAGGTTAAAAATGGGATGTCTTTAATAAGAATGTTATTTTTGTCGGTTCACGTTCCTAGTTTTTAAGGTTAAAGAAAGCATTTCCCTTTCCCACACCGGAGAAAACCGGATCACTGAACTGGAATAAAAGAATAAAGCTTGTAATTGTTACTAAACTTCAGTTTCTGTGAATGAATTTATTTGATAACTGGAAATACTCAGTATCCATAACAATTAACAAGAAAAAATGTCAATTTTGTTAATAGTTATTGATCCTGAGTATTTCCACCTATTGACAAAATTTGTTCATCCATTTTTTTTAAACAATTAATTAGAAAAAAGGAGTGTCTAGAATATGATTTCTCTTTGGTGGGGGCTTGGTATTTGCTATATGAGGGCAAGAAATAGTATTGTTTGGTCCCGTTGCTTTGGAAGAGCGTTACGAGGAGTATGAACAATTAATTTTGCAAACAGAACGCATCCGGTTTAGGGGGGTTAGGAGGAGTAGGAACTCTCAATTTTGCAAACGGAACACCTTCCAAAAAGCTAGTGGTATTGTTGTCCTGTGGCAGGAAAACTGCCCCATTTTAAAAAAAACTTAAAGTCTGTAAGGCCTTGTTTGGGAGCAGCATTTTCGATTAGCGTTAGCATTTTGGATAAAATTTTAATGGTGTAGATTAAGTATGAAAACGCTAGCGCTAAAGGCTACCGTACTGACTCTAATCTCTAACGGTAATGCCAAACGGGGCCTAGTTAGTATAATGATTTCTCATTAAGTAAACTTCTGAGTGGGTTCATGTTCCTAGTCAAACCTGTCTGTTCATATTCACATGTCTGTTCCTCGTCAAACCTGCTATCCTGGTAAATTAGGTTTGAAAGAGATGTCTTTATTGTTTATACTCATTTTATAAGATATGTGCTCTGAATATATATATATATATATATATATATATATATATATATATATATATACACACACAAAATAAAGTGCTCTTTTATGCAATTTCGTATTTTTTCCTTTCACTGCTTATGTTGGATTTTTGGTAAGATAAATGAATCGGGCAGAGTGTCGAGTTCGATTGACTACTTTTTCGTATAAAGTTCTGATCCACTTTTTAACCAAAAGCTTAGTGTGCTTCTTTGGTGCACCTTGGGTGAACTATTTTTTCATATAAAACTCAGATCTACTTTTTAACCAAAAACTTAAGCAAATAGGTAGTGTCTTACCTTTCCTTATATGAGAGTAAAACGGAGTATTTAATTAAATTTGCCCATGTGGGATAGAACCCAAAACACGACTCCCAACACCCTCCCCCCCAAACGGTAACTAGTCTGGTCTAGTTACTACTTGGATAGTTGGATAAATGTGCCTAACATTGAATTCTCTTTATAGCTAGCCCAGAGATTGATATCATGATGAATCGAACCCGAACTAAACTTAGCTCTAATAGCACGTTGAATTTTCGGTGGGCCGAGTGAATTGTGTGGAGTGTTAGACAGAGGAAGAATTAACTGATGCATTCATGGGAAGCTTTATGGTAAAAGATTACTCTCATAGGCCGACTATTAGATCTGACTTTCTTCGTCTCAAAAAAAGACTTCTTATTTCTTGTTTGGAACGTCCCAAAAAAAAAATTTCTTATTTCTTTTTTATGAAAAATGTTAAGTGCCTCGCAATCTTTTCCTCTCCTTTGCATCACTTTCAATCACATGTTTTTACTTTCCTTGAACTTTGTGCCAAGTCAAACCGAGAACTTTTTTGTGAATATAATTTTAGATAAGAAAATTTTGAGGCTCAAGAAAGTAGGAATAGTGATTTCACAACAGTAAAGTAGTAATTTGCTTTCTAAAGTTACCTGGGATTGAAATGCTAGAAATAGTGATTTCACAAATGGGAAATGCTTTCTAAAGTAAAATTAATAAGAATGTTTGCTGAAAAAAATTAATAAGAATGTTATTTTTTGTCGGTTCATGTTCCCACTTTTGGGGATAAAGAAAGCCTTTCCCTTTCCCACACCTGAGAAAACCGGATCACTAAACTGGAATAAAAGAATAGAGCATAAAATTGTTTCTGAACTTGAGTTTTAGTGAATGGATTTCCAAGATAACTGGAAGTATTCAGGGTCTATAATTATTGACAAAAAAAACATATTTTCTTGTTAATAATTGTTGACCCTGAGTACTTCCAATTATTGAAAAAGTTTGTTCATTTATTTTTTATCAATTAGTAAGTAATCTCCAGAAGAAAAAGGAGTGTCTACAATGTGATTTCTCTTTGGTGGGAGCTTGGTATTTTGCAAACAGAACACATCCGGTGTTCCAAAAAGCCAGTGGCACCATTGTCTAATGACAACAGAACTGCCCCGTTTCAATATAAGCTTAAAGTCTGTAATTAGTATAGTGATTTTTTCGTTAAGTAAACTCCTGAGTGGCTGAGTTTAATAGTCCTTTTGTTTGTATAAGTAATGAAATATAGTAGTTTGTGTTCAAAATAGAAAACAATCCATAGCTAGCCTTACCGTCTATGACCATAAAACATACCGAGTATTCGGAGTGAACTATGTGAATAGTACAAATATTTAAAACCAAAAATTTTGCAATGCTAATTTTGTTCCATGGTAATTTTATTAACAGTAGAATAATACTCCAGTATTTTACATTAACATTTATGAGCATATTAAATATTGCAAAAAAACTATGCAAATTGATTGGCAAACTAAGACTCTTAGGTGATATTACAAGTTGATGTTCCATTCTAAAACCAATAAGCAATAGAAAGAGTAACTTAACACCTACACTTGGTTATGTGTTGATCAAGCGGGCAAAATCTACCCAATTTGATTGAAAGATAAGCTTCACATATCTTTCTCTATTTCGAATTCAAGATCTTAACTTGTTGCCATTTCAGAATGCATTTGGTGGGATGCACGGGGGCGCGGTTGGTGCACTAGCCGAGAGAGTGGCGATTGCGTGTGCTAGAACAGTTGTCGGAGAGGAGAAAGAACTATTTCTTGGAGAGTTAAGCATGTCTTATCTCTCTTCTGCCCCTTTAAATGTTAGTCTCTTTTTTATCACCATATATATATTATAGGTATATATATGGGGTGCTTGCCATTGCGTTTCAGCACAATTTTCGGCTTCTGTGGTTTGTAAACAGATGGGTCGATTCTTTGCACTGAACGCTAAAAAAAATGAAACTTTTTGCAATGGCAAACACTTACATTGTGAGTCTCGTAGTCAAACTGAAAGCTCGAATTGCGTTTTCAGGCAGAAGTTAGGATTCACGGGTCGGTAGTGAGGAGTGGAAGAAACTTGACAGTAGTTGCTGTGGAATTTAAACTGAAGGACTCTGATAAACTGACTTACCTTTCTCGTGCAACTTTGTATCACTCACCAGCTGCCAGTCTGTGAACCTCCAACGCCTTGGCGGCTTATTATGTAAGTTTTTTTTTGTTGTCCTCTACGCATTCCTTGTAATTTTTATTGCTATCGGTTTTTGGACTTACAACCACGAGCTTGAGCTCTTGGTTGACTTGGTCCTTAAACATGATATCAAAGTTGACCGAGTGGTTACAAACTTCAGCTAAAAAAATATACTCCATTTGTCCCCAAACAAACTTCTCACCTTCGCATTCGTTTTCAAGTATTGAGTGGTTAACGTTAATTATTTCTCTCATATGCATAAATTTCAACCATGAATTTCACTTTTTCTTCTACTCTGTGGCAGTGAATGCAAGAAGTTTAATTTGGGACGGATGGAGTAATATGGTTCGCGTGCAAGGCTGGAGCAAAAAGACATTTTGCCCGTGCGTGAAGGAGCGTGTTTGAATATATAAAACATTATATATTCAAGAATTGGAGTGTCCTAAATTTTCAGCATTTCTTTCTTAATTTTTTCAATCAAAGCATGAGCAAAAGGTCTTTTGACCCAATATTTGAAAATTATTCATGACCAGGTCCTACCCTTAACTCATCCCACACATCCTACCCCATAAGAGCCCCTCCACTAGCATTTTGCCACAATATTTGAAAATTATTCCACAATTAGTCTTTTGAAGACTATACGTTAAAAAAAGTATTTGAGTTAAAAGACTGATTATGGAATAATTTTCAGTTATTGAAACTACAAATGTTATTTCCTAGAATTGATGACCATTTATAGAAAATATCATGTTATAAGAAATAAGTTATGGAATTTTTTTCGTGTTAATATGTGTTGCTTTGGCAAAGCAATGATTATTGTTGATCTATATTTTATTGGAGTACCTAAATAATGAACCAAGTAAAATCTTCTTACATAAAAGACTTAAACAAGCCATCATTATACCACAACTTAGAAGGAAATTTAAATCTAGAATTAGTTGTTACAAGAGGTAAAACCAAACACAATAATTAGAGGATCCAAACAAGCATGTCCTCTATTGTTCATATCATGGTACATATATGATGGAACACAGGGGGTATATGCCTTTAATCCAGATGAGAAAGAGAATGGATCAATGTTGAACCTGTGCGATGTGCAATGACGATTACCCAAAGCGTACACCAACAAACGGGCAAAACCCTACAATAGTAGGGTCTGAGGAGAACGTATGTATGCAGACCTTACCCATACAATTGGTGACCGGTAATAACAAACACGGTCAAACATTATGGCTAAAGGCCCAAGTGCTCAACCGAAGGGGTTTTCTTCTTGTTTAAGTATGTTTCACTGATAACCCAATGCCTCAAGAGAAAATCGAATTTACAAAAGTCTCGGCATCAAATGGTTGGAGGTCGCCTAATCCTTCGCCGACACCTACAAACTTTACAGGAATGCCTATCTCATCAACCACGCTAACCTGCAACCAGAAATCAGCCAAAATTCTTTGTTATTTTTCAAAGAGCCACTTCAATTTCTTATGCATCACAGTGCTGAATGCATGAGCAGTGGAGGGCTGTGAGACTATATACCACACAACCGCCTCTTGCAGTACCATCAAGTTTTGTCAATATTAAACCGGTCACTCCGACAACCTAGCATTGGAAGGCAAATCATACTTTCAATCTTTAAAGACAGCAGTTCATTTATGTTAGATAATAGGAAGTTCAAAGCAGCATAAATAGAAGCTTGATTACAGATCAAACAAGCAAACCCTTCTCATAAAACATAATGAGGTCGGAATTCTTACCTCATTGAACTCCCTTGCTTGTGAGAGCATATTTAAACCTGTTGTTCCGTCCAGCACTAGCAAAATTTCCTAAAATCACATGAAATAGTTCACATTAATCATAATGAGGACAAAACTATTGCCTCATTGAACTTCATTTTCCTTTTGTTACAAAAAACCAGACCAAACAACCCAGTATCTGTATATCCTACTCAAGAGAAGGATGGGGGCAAAATGTATGTAGACCTTGCTTCTACCCACATAGTAGATTGGCTTGTTTTGCTAATAGTGACAAGTAACCAATTAGAGCATTGTATGCATAACCAACCAAACCAAAGAGCCCCATTAAATCCCGATCAAGTGCTCAAGAGTTGGGGTCTAGGAATGCAGACTTTACCTCTACCCCAAGATAGGATGTTTCAGAGAAACCCCCCAACAAACAATGAGAGGAGCAAGTGAAAAAAACTACAACACTTTCAAGCATTCTATGCATACTAAAACTTACTCCCTCCATCCACAAATTTTCTTCCCGATGTGCGTCGCGATGTTTGACTTGAAGTTAATTTTAATTCATTTTATGTGAAAATTGGTGTGGAATTAAAAAATAAAGATTATAAATTAAAAAACTACATCAAAGGATCTACAAAGGTAGAGGTCACATGACTATAATTTTTTTACAAATAGGCAACAAAAATAGGCAAACAAAGTGAATAAAGTTAGACCCTGTGTATAGTGAAGGGAAGATAATTTATGGATGGAGTATTTAATCATAAAATAAGAAAATTGAATACATTCATACTCCATTATAGGGAGGTACATAATTTTTTTAAAGCTTACATTGGGTGCACCTGGAACAATTTTGCTAATAGTTTTCTTGCATGCAACTAATTCTTCCATCAAGTTATAGTTAGTGTGCAAACCTGCTCAAACACTTAAAGCATTGATGAATATTCAATGAAGGTTTAAGTCACAAAATAATTGTGTGTGTCAGAACTTACGTCCAGACGTGTCACATAAAACAACATCAACACCTTCTTCTTTCCCTCTTTTAACAGCCTGTGAAAGAACTACTCAGGAGCAACTTTAAAATCACGGGTTAGGAGCTATTACCAGACCTTTTTTATAGAAATTCACTAAGAAAAGAAGAGTATATTAGATTCAAACCTGATGAAGCTTTGGCTTTCTCTGATTCAGGAAAAACAATATCACAACCAGTCCTCTCGGCCCAAATCTCCAGTTGATCGCTAGCAGCTGCTCTGAATGTATCGCCAGCTGCCAATAATATCTGGCAATAATTTCAGAGGGAAAAAAGTGAGAAAAAAAATCTGTGTGTGGCTTTTTTACTCCAAAAACTAAGAAAAACTCGTAGTTAGATCTTGAAAGGAACCTATTGCTTCCTATGCAGAAGAAAGAAGAGGGAAAGAATGACACATCTGACCTTTGCTCCTTCATTCTTCAATCTATTGGCCAGCTTTCCTGCATCCAAAAGAAAAAAATATTAAATCAACATCCATCTCCACGTTGAAAACCTTTAAACTTTGTGATAAAGGCTGAAGCAAGTCATCCAATGTTTATGCATCTTTCATGAGTGCTTAATGCTGCTTATTATGTACTGTAGGACTAATGAATGTTTTCTATTTCTACAGAAGCAAGCCTGAAGTTATTTTTCCATTTAAAAGGTACTATCAACTACATTTGTGGGATTTCACTGGGTTTGTTGTAAAAGGTACTCTGTTATGTCCTACTCTCTCCCTCTAAAAAAATAGTCATGTTTTGAAACTTACTCCCACTATCCCAAAATGAAGTGTACACTTAGACTTCATGGAGTTTATGAAAAGTGTTGGAAAAATGAAAGATGTTTGTGTATGGTTAAACTTTATTTAGAAGAGAGAAATGATAAGTGGCACATATTCATTTCCTAAAAGGAAAGGTGGGGAAGTGTAAACTTCATTTTGGGACATCTAAAATAGGAAAGTGTAAACATCACTTTGGGGCGTATGGAGTATTTTGTCCCAAACATAGTCATACTTGAACAAAAAAAAGCTAATTTTCACCATGTTAATGTTTTATATACTCATTTCATTTCCAAATCAACTTCACGGGATTTAAGGAAATTGTTAAAAACTGAATGGTGTTTTGCAAAAAGTTAAAATTTTGTGGTTCAAATTCATTTCGAAGAGAAAAATAAAATTGTGTACATATTTACTTCCTAAAAAAGAAGGCTTTAAAGTGTAAAGTTGAATTCTAGACATCCAAAAAGGAAAAGTGTAAAGTTGATTCGGAAATGGAGGGAGTATACAAAAAGGTGTCACAAACAAGTTGAGTAAGTTAAATTTAGTAAAATTAACAAATAAATATAAGCATACAGTTCTATTTGATAATTTCTTATAATTGCACCTTACTACAATTTAAATGTGGTACCTTGGTGAAACATTACTCTGTTTGTGGGATGGAATGAGTATATTAAAATGAGAAAGCACACATGGATAACAGTTGGACATCTTTCCTTTCGTATAATACAATTAGAGAAATTTACCTAAATAGGACAAAAACATAATGACTTTCCCAATATAGGACCATATGTTTTTATTTCCCAATGTAGGACTTTTGGTCATTATCAAGTAGTCATTATTCAACTAAATGTCCATCATTACTAGACATTATTCCTTCCACTAGGTCATTATTATGTCCTATTTAGGGAATAAAAAAGTTTAAGTCCTATATTAGGAAAGTTATTATGTTTTAGTCCTATTTAGTGCAAATTTCACATACAATTATGCATCATGTTGCCAAGAAAACAGTTAGGCCCTTGAGAAATTTACAGTGAGCACAAAAGTTTTGTCTTACCAAGAGACGTTGTCTTCCCACCTCCATTGACGCCCACAATCATGATCACGGCAGGTTTCCTGTTTAACTGTGATAATAAAGCTTTAATCCTAAAATCAATGAACTCCAAAAGGGCAAAGATCTTGATTCAGTGTAGACCTGAAGCCTAGTTGGAGCTCTGTTTTAGGTGCCTTAGCTAAAAGCTCCAAGATACCCTTCTTCAAAGCATCCTAAACATCACATAGATTGCATTCATCATGTAATTTACTCCCAATTACCTAAGCAGAGACTTAACACTATGGATGCGTCAAATAGATATGGACATATGTATTTACAAATTGCTGTAAATTCTTCTTTTCTCGTTTAGAAGCACAATAATTTAGATTTATGTGTTAGAAATTTATAACAAACAATTAAAAATAAATTTTTAAAAAAAAAACTCTGGGGCACTTACCTTAATCTCACTTCCCGTTTTTAGCTTGCCTGCATATATATCATCTCGCAAACTTTCTACGATGTTTATTGTAACCTTTGGCCCAAAATCAGACACCAACAAAGCCTGCATCCACAATGTCCTAAAAATTTCAACTCCCAACGCTTCCATGTCATTGAAATTCCACTTAAATGGACTTCATGCAGGTTCCTTCCGTATATGTATGTTTCTCACATTCTTTTCTTAGCTACGTGAAGCTAAGTTGCATTCCATGGCGAAAATGTCTCAAAAAAAATTTCTGAATTTTCTGTCAAAACTTTAGTATTTTGAGGTCTCATATTGCATCATTAGCACAGAAAAAGATATCCAAATATACTTCCTACCTCTGTCCCAAAGAGCTTTAAACAATTTGAAAAAAAAAATATTGAAAATTGAAAAATGTATGATTAGAATGAATTTGTTCAGATGAGAGTGAAATATTGTGAATTGTGAGACACCCTTTCTTACTAAGCAAGATATCAAAGTAAGAACAAATGAAATGAATTCATCATCAATGAATTTCTTTAATAAAACAAGAACAGATGGATCTCCCATTCTGCAAAAAGAGAAAACAGATCGAAATTCGAATTGGAACCTCTTCCAGTTCATCCAATACGCGGTCTGTGTCGGAGAGATTCCAGTAGAGAAGAAGTTCGTCTATGACGGCCATGTTATTCCTGGTTTTAGTGAATCCGGAGAACAGTTTTTCGACGTCGCTCTTGGCCTTCTCTTTGATCAGCCTGCCGAGTTTGCCGAAGAACCCAGACTGACTGGCCGAACATTTGAAACGAGATCGGCTTTGCCGCGGCAGGTTGAGAAATAGAGCGCCGGCTGAGCACGGTGGCGCTGGTGGTGGTTTGGAAGGGAAGTGCCGGAGAGATGAAGAAGAAGATAGCAGAGAGGCCATTTGCGAAGGGTTTACGAAATGGCCGGAGCCGGAATTACCCTCCGGTCAGTGCACCCCCCAGAACTAAATGATTGGAACCAATCGGATTGGATCGGATCATTCAGTTCGGGTTAACTTTGGATATGATTAATTTTTGGATCATTTTAGATTCCGTTTGGGTGACTTTCCACTAGAGTGATTTCAATTTTAAATGTTTCATTTTTTGTGGAATAAAATTGAGTAAATTCTATAATTGGTCCTTTATAACAGGGGGTTTCCCTATTTAGTCCTCTATTATCAAATATTACCCAAGTGGTCCTTCTTTTATGGGTAGCTTTCCACAAATAGTCCTTTTTTGATCTTCTATCATGTTAGTGTTAATTTGAGGGCTAAAAGTGTAATTTCACAATGATAATATATCTTTTTTGTCGTACACAATTTCAAAGGCTGTTCCGTTTGCATCGTTTGTGAATAACAGTCGCTTTTTACGACAACTGTAGTCTACAAATGTGATCTTTCATCAGAATCCTAGCCCACAATCATAGTCATTATTTTTATGTTATCCGCTTAACCAATATCAGAACACGTCACTACTCACTAGACATAATGTTGACGTCAAGTTATACTTTTAGCCTTTAAATTAACACCAACACGACAGAAGATAAAAAAAGGACCATTTATGGAAAGGTACCCTTAAAAAAAGGACTACGGGGTAATATTTGATAATAGAGGACTAAATATGGAAACCCCCGGTTATAAAGGATCAATTATGGAATTTACTCAATAAAATTTGAGCATTTTACTTCAAATGATTTTTGGATTGATATTTTTCTTTTCCAATTGGTTTGAACGGAAAACTAGGCGTTAAAAAAGAAAAAACTATTTCCCCTTCTCGAATTAAGATTTAGAAATCATCCTAAATAGGACTAAAACATAGAGAAAAGTACCAAAATATGACTTTCATGTTTTTTTCTCGAAATAGGACTTTGCACTGTGGTAATGTGGCAGTGTACATGTGCAAATTATTATACTTTTTTGGTAATGTATATGACCATGTTTGGTAATGTAATCTTATTTCGGGAATAAAAACATGGAAGTCCTATTTTGATATATTTTCAATGTTTTGGTCCTACTTTGATCTTTCTCCCAATTAGATTACAATCATCGATCCAGACGTGTTTGGGCAGAACCATGAATTGCATACAAAAAAGTATTAGTATGTTGAAACGATTGTTGCGTTTTTAAAAAAAATTGGGATGACCGCATTGAGTAAAATTTAAAAAAGTTTGGGTTTAATAGGGTACATCGGGTGCACCCCATTAAAATAGACCATAGTTTGGCTACGGTCTTCGTTAAAAAGTAGAGGCCCGAAGTGCATGCATTTCACTTCCCGCTTGGTAGATTTGGTATCACTTTACAAGATGTTAAATGTTTAATGAGTTTAAGAATAGTTAGGGAACCTGTAATTTTGAGGAAATGATTAATCTGAATACCTATGTGGAACTTTTTCGTGAAGTTATTGGATTTTAGATCATGGACCATCATATTGGACAAGTCGGATTTAACCATGTCATGGACCATCATATGATGGTCCATGATTTGAAATCTATTAACTTCACGAAAAAGTTCAACATAAGTATTTGGATTAACCATTTCTTCAAAAGCTAGAGGTCCCCGCCCATTCTTAAACTCATTAAACATTCAACATCCTATAAAAGTAATACCAAGTCCACCAAACGGGAATGAAATGCATGCACTTCGGGCCTCCACCTTTCAACGAGACCGGAATCAAACTATAGTCTATTTTAATGGGGTGCACCCGGTGTGCCCCATAAAACCCAGAGCTTCTTAAGATTTGCTCCACGTTATCATCTCTAAATTTTTCTAAAATACGAGAATCATTTCGATATACCGATACTTTTTTGTCTACAAAGTCTGATTCTGTCCAAACAAAACTGGATCGATGAGTATCTTGGAAGGTGAGCATAGCAACATTCATCAGACCGGCAAGTTGACGTTGTATGTCATCCATATCTAATTATCTACATAAAAAATGTCAATGAATTAATTCATTGAAAAAATGAATTTGTCATTCATTGAAAAAATGGATTTGTCATGAGGTTATATTTTGACATGCCTACAATAGAATTAATTCATTGAAAAAATGAATTTGTCATGACTAAATTGAATTAATATTTACTCGTTATACTGATATTCATTTAAAAAAAAATCCACCACAACTAAAAATTGAATTAATTCATTCAAAAAATGAATTAAATAAAAACTTCACATTAGCCTGTGAGATGAGTAAAAAACCAGAAGCAAATTGGCAATGGCAATCAAATACTCACAAACCAAAACCCATACATTCATTGCCCACTAAAGAACTTCTAACACTTCTTGTTATGATGTTGATGATGATATACACTGCATGGAAAGTGAAACAACAATAAATACAAGAACGTGTTGCTGCCCGGAGACCGATCCCTCTGCCCGAGTCTTGCCCGCTGCTTTGATGGATCAACTCAATCCGCCGTTGCCTTCTCCAGAAGTATTGTCATTCCCAGATAGGACTCTGACCATTTGCTGCTTGGGCAGTGTAACATCACAATGAGAGCACCTCTTCAAAAAAAAAAATTGTTCTTTCATTTCTTCATATGCTCGGGCACAAGGCGGTTTTGCAGTTCAGCAGGCACACCAGCAAGCTCTGCATTATGATTGACTCTCAATTAGAAAGATGCATACGGATAGTTTAGCAAATAATTTGGTCAATACAGAAAAAAGAAAAAACTAGCTTAAAAATAAGCAAGACCTTATTTTTATTGGCTTATAAGCAACTTATAAGTCAGCTTATAAGCACAGATAAACATGTCATCAAGTGACTTATAAGTTAAAAATAACATAGAAGCAGTTTTGATCAGCTTTTAAACTCAAAGAAACACTCACTATGTGTAGTATAGAAAACCATATGAAGATTAGAGTGAAATGCGGACCTTGGGGGGTGAAGTTGTACAATGGAGGCAGAGGTCTCCCGTTTGGCAAGCACGTGTTTGGGTCCTTTAGAGCATCAAAGAATGGATGTGCGCAAGCTTCCAACTGGGAAAAAAGGGGAAGAAAGAAGACCTTTAGATTCTTTATAATACACTGCATAAAAGACCTGTTTTTTTTAATTTAAGCTTATTCTTAGAACTAAATTGTGCAATTTTTAGTTGATTCCATGAAATTTAGATTTAGTTCAAATACAAGGAATCTGTTGAATTATATAGAACTATGAGATACCATCCCAAAACCAATTGGTGATAGGAGTAACTCAAAATTTTAGACAATATACTCAAACGAAATGTACAAGTCGTAAATAAAATAAGAAGAGAAATCGATCAACTCACAGCAGTACAGCGCAGAGACGGCGAGTACTGCAGCAGTCTTGAAACCAGATCAACTGCCTCGGGTGGCATTCTTTTATGGAAAACCTGAAAAAAAATTAGATTTTTTTCAGTAATCAAGCCATTTGAGGATGTTTCAGAGTTGTTTTCATGGCTTCTATCTTAAAATTTGACAATAGGATTTTTTAGATAATGAACCTTGTGCCAAGGATGAGCTTTGATTTGAGGGAACTTGAATTCTGTGTAGTTTGGATTCATGCACCTTATTTCCTCCCTGGTTGGGGTCCCGAGAATCTGGTGCACATTCAGACACTTATCAGCTTGAGCACAAAGTGGACAGCATAAAATGAGCGCGTGACATGACAAGTAATTTGACAACATACCTTGATGATTTCAACTAGTTGATCAACTCCACTTTCGCCGGGAAATAAAGGCTGCGCGAAATAAACCAGTATGTGTCAGAAGAAGTTTAAACCATCTGTATATGTTGGAGAATATACATGATTTATTTTAGGAAAGTTTCATGTCAATACTCCCAAAAAATTTTGATCCCAGATACGCCTAAGAAATTGAGGGATCCATGTAAAGCGAACTTAAAATCTGGGATAATTAGCCCAAAATGAGCCAAAATTCCAAAAAAAAAAGTGTGAGAATGTAAACTCACATTTCAAGAATGGGAGACATAGGAAAGAATGAATATTCGTAAACTTACATTTCCAAGAAGTAGTTCAGCCATTACGCAGCCAACAGACCACATGTCTATTGCAGTGGTATATTCTGTAGCTCCAAAGATCAGTTCCGGGGCTCTATAGTAGCGGGAACAAATGTATGATATATTTGGCTCACCAGGCACCTAAAACAGAAAAGATAAATTTACAAACCCATAAACACTAAAAGCTATCCAGCCGAGTGGAGTTATCACTTACCAACATCTTTGCACTCCCAAAATCACAAATCTTTAGCTGGTGAGTATGAGGATCAACCTGCAGATTCCAAAAAAAATGCAATTTTATTTCAAAAATGACATGGTGAAAACATGAGAGTTATTCCAAATGGGGAGGGAAAAACACAAACCAATAGATTTTGTGGTTTGATATCGCGGTGACACACTCCAATCACATTGTGAATGTAATTCAAAGCTCGGCAAATCTATAAAGAAAGAAAACCAGGTAAAGTTCGAAGGACCAAAAGTTTTTAAAAAAGAATGGGCACATGAGACAATTCAGACAATAATAAAGGTGTAATCCTAGTAAAAAAAATCACCTGGTACGTGTACAGTTGCACATATATGACGGGTATGGGTTGATTCATTCGGTTATAGTGTCTTGACACCCGATGAACTGTTTCAGGAACATACTCCAAGACAAGGTTAAGGTACACATCGTTATTCTCAGTTGTTGAATAAAAACAATGCTTCAATGGAACAACATTGGGATGTTCAAGCATGCGTATGATCTGGAGTTCCCTGTTCTTGTATCTTCTATCCTGGAGCACCTTTTTTATCGCAACAGCTTCGCCAGTTTCAAGGCATTTTGCCTAGGATTTAAACCCAAAAAAGGAAATAATAATCAACACACTGCATTCGCAATGATAAAGCTTTGTTTTCGTGTAATGAGATCCCATTGTACCTGGAAAACAACTCCAAAAGAACCAGTGCCAACCACACGCTCCGCCATGTATGACAATGCCTACAATCAAAAAGGTTGGTTAGTCTTCAATCGAAAGTATTTGAAACAATCTATTGAACAAGCCCACCAAGTCATTTCTAAAGATCACTATGTGCACTTTCACCCATAGAGTCCAAAACTCCAAATTGCACCCCAAATAATATTTGTTCATGTTCAAAGTTGTGAAGGAAAAAAGAAAATTTAAAAAAATCACTTTGAACATGTGACAGAATACTATTGCTGGTACAATTTTCTCTAGCATTCCTAAACCCCCCAAGAAAGCAAAATATAATTGCAGGTGCAAGATATCAACCCTAAATCATTTCCACCATTACAAGAAAGCATTAAACAAGACCTCAAAAAGTGTCCAAATTCTCAAGTAAAGCAAAAAGCCCAAACCAAGGTTCACCTGTTTCTGTTGTCCATTGCCACCACCTACAGTAGTTACTATTATCTGGCCTGTTTCAGTTCCATTACCGCTGACAACAGAGGGTTCCATATCCTGCCAACAAAGAAAGTATACCAATTATGAGTAATACACATTCAACCACAGGAAAACTCAAAAAGGGTATCAGCATAAGAGATTGGCAATTAATAAATCAACATTGTCATCAACTCATCATCACACCTTTAGGTTGTTCTGGTTGTCAAGTCTGTCGTCTTTAATTTTCATTTCGTTCATTTCATTTGGGAGCTCTTCGTATCCGGAAAGCTCGGGTCTTGCTGCAATTGAAGCACCGGAGACCTCTTCCTGAGATGTGGAAATGGTTTCTTGCATAGGAGCAGCAGTGAAGCCTTGTTGTTCCACCTCAGGCTCACCGGCAATCCTCCTGTCGTCGTCTTGTTCAACTCTCACTCTCTTTATGCTGGAATCCCCTCCCTGTAGAATGTGAACAAAAGTAAAAAAACACAAATCTAAGTTAAAACCAAGCAGAAAATCAACAGAAAAGAAAATTTAAAACCACCCATTTCCTCACTCGAGCTAAGATTGCCATAAATAATGGAATCTTTCCCAATTCCCACCATTACCTTCATCTTAAAGCTCAATAATTGTAAATCCAAATCAAATGACAGAACTTTCACATAGAATGCAAATAGAAAGAAGAGATATACATGCAGGAGAATAATGGAGAGAAAATTACAGGATCTGACACAGAAGAGCGACCAGAAGCAACGCTCTTGAGACGACGCATGACATTCATCTTTCCTGTGCCCAA
Source organism: Cuscuta campestris (assembly GCA_900332095.2). Lineage (NCBI taxonomy): Eukaryota > Viridiplantae > Streptophyta > Magnoliopsida > Solanales > Convolvulaceae > Cuscuta > Cuscuta campestris. Next base: position 809,837 of record OOIL02000547.1, read on the forward strand.
AGACTCTCCCTTTTTCTCCTCTCTTGCAAGTTTTCAACCCAGAAAACTTTCTTGAATCGCCTTCTTCTTCTTCTTCTCCAATGAAGATTCAAGAATGCATAAACAGAGAGAAAGAGAGAGAGATGAAATGTGGGATGAATGATTTTGGGGGGTTTTCTCTCCCTCCTCTTCTTGAGAGAGGAAAAATATGGAAAGAAGAGAAAAGAGAGAGAATTGAATGATAATCAGTGAAATCTCTCTCCCATTTGTTGTCTTTTGGCTTTGTTCTCTCTCTCTCTCCCCTAAATTCAAATGCAAGAAACATAAAGAAATGTCTGGTCAAATGTGGGGACTGAGGCCAATGATTCCTACTTACCACCACCACATGTTGTACTTGTAGTCAAAGGTGGGATCTGAACCGTCCGATTGAAGGTCATATGATTGGAGAGTGAGATTTGATTGAACAATGTATGGGACAATCTCCCGGAAATGGCCTTCAATGTGGACACTATTCTAATTGCTGTTTACAAGATAAGGAGTTTATTTTCTCTTTTAAGGAGCCCACATTAACACTAATGAGTCTAATCATGTTTATGGACATCTTTAGCAATTTGATGATCTGGATGTATGATATTTCGTCTATGTCCACTTTAATATTTATTCTCGAGTATATAACTAAATTTTAAAAAATTGAGTACTCAGTTACTCAAAAACAAATATTCAGTTACCCGTAAATGAGTACTTATCACGGATGTACGAGAAATATCGTACAACTGGTTGTACGGTATATATTGCGTTAATTTTAACATTTGATAAAATAAACCAACAACAATGTTTAATTTTAATGTTTTAAAATAAATCTTTATCATTTAAAAATAGTTATCTAAAATTTTCATACTAATTGAAAACATTATTTCCAAAGGAAGCTTATATCTCTCCGTGAGAATGTAGAGTATTCCTAAAGTAATTTTTAATTTATTGCGAATTACAAAGTAAAAGCTAATTTGATTTTGATTCCATTTTTTTTACCAAGTTCAGAATAATTTGATCTTGGATAATTAAATACTTTGTATTATATAATTGATTACTGTATTTTTTTTATTTTAATATTTTTTAAATTGTTCATTTTTTTCATGCATAACTTTAACCAACAATATAGACATGTAAAATAAATTAACATTTAGTACTCCAATGTTTCACAAGTGTCTTGTTCTGTTGTTTAGAATTAATTGTAACACTTTAACTTTAGAGAAAATAAAAAATGAAAAAAAATTTAAACCTAGGTAGTTAAAATTTACTCCGTATTGGAAAAAACGAGTTGTGGGCCTCTAACTTTTTATATTTTGAAAAAAAAAGTGTAAAAATTATTTTAAAATAACCTTAAAAAGAAAATGTAAAGATTTTTTTAGGAAAGAAAATGTAAAGATTAATTTGAAATAGAAAGATATATAAAATAAAGTATTTGAAAAAAAAAAAAAGCAAACTTCAATTACAAAATCAAATACCGAAGTATACAAATTTAGGTGGCAAAAGCTCCCATAAAACCGATCTAGCACCAGCATGCCTAGCCATGGTATGAGCTACCAATATCAAAGTTTTAAGAACGAAGCAATCTGAAACAACATCAAAAGTACACATTATATAAAGACAGTCTTCAATGATAGAACCCATATATGAAGCACGATCAAATTATTTGCATTGTTGAATACTGTCTCATAATCTGAGACCGACTCCAAAGAACAATTTAGAACTTTGCCACAAAGTCCTTAACAACTTAAGGCTGAGGTCGTCTCCAACCATCTGCACCTTAAAATGCACTATAAACTTAGAATGCAGTACTTCATCTCCAATTTATTGCATCAAACATAGAGTTAAAATATAATACTATATATATATATATACATACATACACACACACACACTCACACGTACTTCGCATATATTTTCATTAAATTTTGTAGTTCAAAAGTTTTTAAAAATTCAAGAAGCAATAAAAAAGATATATACTTAATGAATGATGATAATAATATTATTATTTGCACCGTAGGAGATGATCTTATGAGAGTCTAGCAATGTCCCGTAGGTATTCAGTTTTTCTTTTTAAAATACGGAGTAAATTTTTGGGAGAAAGACCCAAGTAGGACTAAAACATTGAAGAAATACCAAAATAGAACTTCCATGTTTTTATTCCCGAAATAGGACTTACATTACCAAACATAGTCATATACATTACCAAAAACGTATAGTAATGTGCACATGTACACTGTCACATTACCACAATGCAAAGTCACATTACCACAGCTAGTGCAAAATCCTATTTCGGGGGAAAAAAACATGAAAGTCCTATTTTGGTACTTTTCTCTATGTTTTAGTCCTATTTAGGGTGATTTCTATAAATGTTTTTCCTTGAGTTAATTTTTTTGAATGGGTATTGCAAACTAAAATGGCACACCACTTCTAAAATAGACCATATATCTTTAAATAATCTTCCAATTTAAAATTATGATACTCTGTTTGACTAAAACTATTTTCAATTCAGTTGACTTAAATATTAGTATAAAATTAAAAAAAATAAAATGCATATGTATAAGGCACATGACTATTGCTTACCAAATGATCGATTAAAATATATGGAAAAAGAGATATAGGCCGTGTTTGGAAAACAACATTTGGGATAGCTTTTGGCATCTTTGACTGACTTTGGTTTTTTTGACCAAGCGAACCGCCAAAACTATTGTTTGGCTAATGGCTTTTTCACTTGGCATTTTGATCCGAAAAGCCAAAATCTGAAATGCCAAGGGGAGTAGCATTTGGACTTGGCGGTTAGGAAAAATAATTTTTTTAAAATTATTTTTGTTGAAAGATATTTTATAATATATGTAAAAAAAATAAAAATAAAAATAAAAGTTAAAAAAATTAAATACAAAAAAAATAAGATGAAATTAAAAAAAAATTATATTTATAATTCATTAAAAAATTTATATTTATAACTTATTATGAATTAAATGAAATTAAAATTTAATACTCCATATAGTAAAGATTTAATTTTTACATGTAAAAAAATGAAAAATAAATATCATGTGTGTGTGTGTGTGTGTATATATATATATATATATATATATATATATATATATATATATATATATATATATATATATATATATATATATATATATATATATATATATATATATATATATATATATATATATATATATAATTTTTTTAATTTAAAAAAAATTATGATATGATATTTAAAAAAAATTGTAAAATAAAATATACCATAAATGGAGGGATGTCCTTTTATGTAATTTTACTTACAAACAGCTAACTATAAACAGCTAAAGTTGCCAAACACTTAAAATTTAACTGCTAACAAAAACAGCCGGTCAAAACAGCTAACTCAATCAGCGATTCAAACCAGCTAACATAAACAGTCAACAACCAACTGCTAGTGTCCAAACAAGGCCATAATTTGACTCTATAGACAATAAAGGAGATACTTCGTGCTCCTCCGTCTCATAAACTCTTCATGTTTTGACTTTTTTTATCAAACATTAACAACCTTTGACCACAAGTTGTGAAAAAAATATATTTAATTATAATGTAAACTCAATAAAGTATAGTTTTGATTTATCATATCTATTAAGCATTTAATTATTAAAATTATATTTAATTTGAAATCAAGAATCTCACTGTTTGACTGAAAACGTCACAACAGGAAAGCGTTGGTGGAACCGAGGAAGTATTAAAAAAGAACAAAGGCAGTTACTTCGTCCAAGGAAAAAATATGTTTGCTTTTTTACAAAATTTAAGAAAAATGAGATCATATGATTGAAATTTTTATAAAAAAAGAACAAAAAAAGTGTAACTCATTCAATGCTTTTTTTGAAAAAGAACCAAAAATGCTACTCCAAATGCACCCAAAAAAAAAAAAGCTAAATCTATTTTGAAATGGATGGGAATAACATGAAAAGTTAATCATCAATGTTGGCCTATATAGTATTCACCATTACACCCTTCCAATTGTTCTATTCCACTTTTAATTGGGATAGATTCGGGACAAAATTTCATCATCCTAAACCGAACACGGCACTATGTAGACGAGACCAGAATATTTTGGAACAATAAAACATGACCAAGATTCTTGCCCATCCCTACTAGCCATCATCACATCCCTTCTTCCTTGGCAAGCTAGTCCAACCAAATCATTCTTTGTTCTGCATTTTCTAGACCAAGAAAAACTTTGCCTAGCTTTATTGACTACATCCAAAGACAATTTCCCAACTTTTTTCCCTTTTGTCATTTTCAATTTCTCTATCATGCCTTCAATTCAAAGAGAAGTTTGTGATTGAACCAAGGCAAACTGTACTACAGATGCAAGTATGTGACAATACAAAAACCAATACAGATGAAGACGAAGAAGCATTGAGTCCTCGTACCTCATGCATTACATGTTGTACATTAAGATACGCGGGTCATCGTGTGAGACGTGTGAGAATTTCACTTCAGCTCGAGGTTAAAAATAGGTTTGAGAGCTTCTTTGTGGCTACCAGAACTCGATCGTTCCCATGGGAGCCAGGTTCTTTTTCGTAAACCGTTGGGGTCCATCTGATAGCATGAGCTATTCGCTCGCTTCTGTCAATCACTTCAGGTGTATCTCGAATTACCACTGTTCCTTCCGGCCTCAATATTCTATCAATTTCCACCATCAAATCCACAAGGGTACACCTGGAAATGTAATAAGTTAGAGGAAATGGGACTGCAACATAAGCTTTTGTTTCCCAAACCAGGCCAAATTATGTTTTGGTTCCAAAGTGCCGAGTAGAAGTTATAACCTTTTATTTTATCGAGAAACTTTTTTTAGGAGATAAATGCACCCAAGAACAACAATAAGCCCACTAAAATCCCACAAGACATTTGTACACAACATT